>JADBJO010009404.1:80000-84045 GCA_016801955.1 Conus betulinus
TGCGTGTGTCTTAACACAATGATATTTCTTAAAACACAAGTAGGCCTACTTCGAATCTTTTCATTACATCGTCAGATGGTTCTTTGAGGTCCCAAGGTCTGGGTGTACTCTCTCTCTCTCTCTCTCTCTCTCTCTCTCTCTCTCTCTCTCTCTCTCTTTGTGTGTGTGTGTGTGTGTGTGTGTGTGTGTGTGTGTTATAGATAGATAGATAGATGTGCGTGCATGCGTGCGTGTGTGTGTGTAAGAGAGAGAGAGAGAGAGAGAGAGAGAGAGAGAGAGAGAGAGAGAGAGAGAGAGCGCATTTGCACATTCAAATGATACAAGCGCTTTCCAGCTTTTTGCTTTTTTTTTTTTTTTTGGGGGGGGGGGGGGGGACACTAATTTTGCTGCTAATGTAAAAAAAGAGAGAGAGAGAGAGAGAGAGAGAGAGAGAGAGAGAGAGAGAGAAAACAGATGATCACGAAAACAACAACAACAACAACACCGCCGCCAGGACTAAAGGGAAAAACGTAGATATAAACGGCCATTTGTCACATGATGATCTCGACAGACTCTAATCAAAGACCTGTTCATTTGTCCTTGGGCCGTCCCACTTGATTAGAACCATCTCGGCGTGGAGTTATCACTGACAACAGCACAGCTAAAGAGAAGATTACACGAGAAGTAAAATGGCACCCATTACCGACGGTGTAAATTCGGCGATTCGCACGGACCGACGCATGTAACATTTACGAATTTATTATGAAAAAGATACTGAGACTGGATACACGTCAGACATTTTCATGTCCATCTGCTTTCTTCTCTTTTTTTACGACATTAGCAGCAACTAATGTCGTAAAAATTAAATTCTTGTTCCGATTTTTTTTTTAATTCATTTAAAATTTCACTTGCTCTTCAATACAAACAGGAAAGATTTTGTCTGTAAGGGTACAGGGCAGAATGTTAGATATTGTCTTATTATGTGCCGCTGACATTTGACCCCCTGCACTTTAAATGATAACGTCTTCCGAGTGGTCAGGTGACACACCTGGTATGGCGTTACAGTTAGTTCCAATTAAGGGTGAGATTAACGTCCTATCGGCCTGAGGCCCTTAAGGACAAGGTTACTGCAGACATAGGTCTGCATCATTGTGGCAACTGCTGTCGCCTGGCAGTAGTGGGTAGGTTTCAGTGGGGGTCGTCGCATTCCTCTCTCTGAGCTCGTTTTCCTCTTGAATGTTGGTTCAACTTTGGTCGTGTTGCTCTTGAACGTTGGTTCAGTTCGTGTTGTTGGTCGACCGACGAGAGGCGTCGGCGTGTGTTGCCTTGTTTCCGCCAAACATCAGGCTGTCTTCAGGACCACCGGGTGGCCTTCTTCATGCTCGGGTGGTGATGGTCCTGTGCCGCTAGGGGCCACCTCAAGGAGGGAGCAGGACGAAAGTCGCTGGAGCGCTGCACGAGTCCCTCATATTCGGTGGGTACTCGCTGACTGCGGCCGAGAGGGCAATTTTTCAGCCCAACCCCATAAGGAGTGTCCACCATGTCTGCTGCCCCACACAGAGCATGGTTTTCCAGGGCCACGGTAGTCGCGCAGTCAGGCAGCGCTCCTTCGCCAATTACTCCACATCTCCAGGAGCCGTCCCCCGGCGAACAGGCTAGACCCGCCGTCACCCACATGGCTGGAAGGTTGACTGCGCCGCCCGACACTGATCTCTCACATCAGTGTCCTTCAAAGGAGAGCTGCCACCTCTCCCCTGGCGTCCACTGGTGGCGATACAGCTCAGCTGTAAGTGAAATAGTCTCTCATTCTTCTCTGATTAGTCCGCAAAATGGTCGTAGTTCTCATTCTTTTGGTGTTGTAATATCCCAAAACAATTTTGAAAGTAAAGCAATGGCAGACTCTCGCTCACACAACGTTGACAACAACAAGTTGAACAAAACAAAAGAGAGTTTCCCCTTTTTAACAGACAAAATTTTTTAAATAAAACACGTTAACACGTCTTCATGGACTCTCTCTCTCACACACACACACACACACACACACACACACACACACACACACACACACACACACACACACACAACACACACACACACACACACACACACACACACACACACACACACACACACACACACACATTATTTTCTATCAATGTTCCCACCCATAGTGCCACACCAAATATTCAATTCGTTCAAAGTTTCCCGGTCCTCTCAGACCCATGGCAATTCTTGCCCAGTGTCCAGTCTTTGCGACCTCTGGCCCACCTACAAATCACAAACTGTGCTCGTGCCTCTCTCAGCAAATAAACAGACCACGCCCCTGCTCTGTCCGGAGGGAGGGGGAGTTCCTGGACGGTTCTGACCCAGGCCAGTTATGCCTTTAATGTACGAACACACAAGCTTCCCGTCCCTCCCATGTCTTAAAAAAAAAAGAAAGAAAAAATTCCGGGTACGCAGGCTGATACTCTTGCGGACACTCCCTATATAGACAGGTAGAGGATTGATCCCATCTACCCAACAGAGGGAGTGAAGTTTTATGTGTATGACCGTTTTTATCCCGCCATTAAGGCAGCCATACTCCATCTTCGGGGAAGGTGCATGCTATATGTAACGTGTCATCCATACCAACAGCCAAATTGGCCTTCTATTCGGCATGTTGGTGATGGAATTTTACGTGTGTGCAAGATGTTAAGCGTTACGTTCACACACGGAACCTCGGTTTAGAGTCTCCTTCGAAGGACTGTATGGGGAATGGAGTCAAAAAAAAACAAACCAACCTATGAGGCAGGCATCCTTGCGAAGCCTCGCTGTCACTACGGCGCCATTATCCGATCTTCCCTTTCTGCTTCAACTTCCTGTCCTACAAGTAAACAATTCAATCGTCCTGAGCTGTCTTGTTCCCCGCTCAACACGCATGCATGCTGCACGGTGTATGTGATCAGATTAGCGCAGGCACACCATTTTGCATTTTTTCCCCCCCCTTTCTTTTCCGATAGCCTGCACAAGCAGTCCATGTTTTCTGTTGTCATGCTCCCCCTGACAAATCAGTATAGGAAACCTCCAGGAGTTTAGGCACAGTGTCTGACATGCAGAGTAAGGAAGAAAGGTGTATATTCCAGAATGTCTCAGTCGATTTTGTGACTGCCCGGGCTTGCTATGCTCTTTTTTCGCCTTCAAGAATGGGAAAGCCATGCAAACATCAACACCTAGGGGTCACGATCCAACACGACCAAAGATGGGGATCCCACACTGAGACGATCACCGCAAAAGCCAGCAAAATCCTCGGCTTCCTTAGACGAAACCTCAAAATCGGAAACAAAAAGATGAAAGAAACTGCATACAAAGCCCTTGTTCGACCGATTGTTGAGTACGCGTCATGCATCTGGGACCCCCCACACTAGCAACGAGATCCAGGAGATCGAAAAGATCCAGCGTAGAGCAGCCAGATGGGTCACACACACAGCCACAGACCAACAACCAGTGTAGACGTAATCCTACGCTCTCTGAAGTGGCCCACATTAGAGACACGCAGACAAAATGCCAGACTGGAAATGATGTACAAATTTCGTCACAATCTTGTTGACATCAACTCCAAGTACCTGCCCAGGAAATCCTAGACCAGAAGAAGTTTAAGAAAAAACAACAGCTGCAGCTACGACATCCCACAATGCAGGACAGACTACCGACAAATGTCCTTCTTCCGAGAACCATCCCAGAATGGAACAAACTACCAGAGGATGTGGTGACGGCGGAGACCCTGGACCGCTTCAGATTCAGACTCGCCCTCTCACCAATAACACCAATGACAACATACCCTCTCCATCCCCCCACCTCCTCCAACACCCCCACTCTCCTTTTCCCCACTTCCTCCTCCCCACCCTTTCTAAAGCTGAAATCTAAATTATGTCTGACAAATACAGCGCAAACCTTCGCAACCCCTTAAGTATACAACAGAGTCATCAGCATAATGTGTTGGTCGTTAACAGAAGAGATACGAGGTCAGATATAGAACTTCCCTTTTGAGGGTAAAGAGTTCAGGGCGGGGTGTAAAGAGCTCAGTTTC
>JADBJO010009405.1:0-7500 GCA_016801955.1 Conus betulinus
GCAAGCTACCCGTCTCAAAAGAGAAGATTCTATTTGCGATGAGAAAACTAAAGATTGGAAAATCTGTGGGTCCTGGACAGTTTGATTCGTGAGCTATTGAAGAATACTGGTAGTATCGTGGTTTGAATTCATTCTTAATTTTTTCGATACACCATTTCACAGTCAGTGAGCTTCCTAAACATCACCATCTCCCTCGAATATGGCCTACTCAAAGCTTCCATTTTCTACAACCCACTGATGCACATGTATACCCAGACTACACATCCTCACACCACCCATACACTAAAGACAGCATTCCATACTCACAGTTTTTCTGTCTTCGAAGACTTTGCTACCATCGAAGAGGACTTCAATATACAATCAGCCAAAATGTCAGAATAGTTCAAAAACGGTGGATACCCAGTTCTATCATCAACAAAAGCTCTCAGCCACACCACAGCCAATATCCAGAACATCTGTTCTGGAAACCCAGCATTCAAGGAGACAGACAGACCCACCACCTACCTTCTCTTCCACCAACATACCCTTCCCATCTGCAGGATTCTCAAATCCAACTGGCACATTGTACAAAACCACAAAACTGCCTTCCATACCAGACCCATGATCACGTTCAAAAACGTGAAAAAATCTAAGAGATCTTGTGTGGTCCAACTGAACAGAATCTCCACACCTATACCACGAGGTACTCACCCCTGCTCAGAACCTAACTGCAAACAAATCTGCCCCATCTTCACACCAGACACCATCCTACAGGTTCCCCAAAGACTCCTACACATTCTCCCGCCAGACCCACAACATTGTACACGCTATCCACTGCCAGCTGTGTGGTAAGATCTATGTAGGTGAGACATCTCGCACACTTGAGACACGCATCTCTGAACACCTGGCTGACATGCGTCACCACCGACCCAAACCTGTTGCCCTACACTTCAACCACCCCTAACACAACATCAACCATGTGAAGTCTTGGCATTGTACATCACGAGCGACCCATCTCATTGCCAATCTTGGTACGCTACACCCCCATGGCATCAACACGCAACAGTAACACAAATATACATGCTCACCACTTCCACACCAGTCAGCAATATCCTCCACCAACACACACACACACACACACACACACACACCACACACACACACACACATACAATATACACATAAAACAACACCACAACCATAGGCCCTACTACCCACTTCATACAGAAGTTAACGCCACCTTCCATTTCTTTTATTATATTATTATTATTATTATTATTATTATTATTATCATCATCATCATCATCATCATCATCATCATCGTCATCATCATCGTCATCATCATCATTACTATCATCGTTATTTATTATTATTATTATATTATTATATTATTATTATTATATGTTACTATCATCATTATCATTAACGTTTTTTTTCAGTCATTAGTATTATCCGTATCATTTAAAAAAATAATCGTTTAGTAGTAGTAGTAGTAGTAGTAGTAGTAGTAGTAGTAGTAGCATATTTTTACTTTTTTATTATTATTTTTTTAAAAAAAATTTTTGTTTTACTTACGTATTTATTGATTGATTGATATTTCTATTTATTTGTTTGGTTCATTTTCAGTTTCTCTATTATTATCATTATTTTATTATTATTTGTATATATTATTTTTATGTATGTATATATATATATATATATATATATATATATATATATATATATATTATATATATATATATCCCTGCATCTGGTTTTATTAGCATTACCCACGCCCCTACATACAATTTCCCACCCATAACTACTATCATCACCATCACCACCCATTAAAGCCGTTTATTTTATTCCTCTCCCCCCCTCCCACCACCACCACCACCATACCCATCCCCCTCCTTACTATTTCTTCTCCCGTGATCCCCTCCGGGTGGCCTCGTTTCCGTCCAGCGGCCATTTTGAAAGTGAGGCAAACAGGAGAAGATAAGTGGCTTCTTTGTTCGTTTTTCACTGTCTTGAGTGTTATTTGTTTTCGCCTGAAGAAGATCCAAGAGGTCGAAATGCATTGTGTCTAGTCCTGGTGCTTTGTTTGTCTGTGTCCATGACGGTTACTAGCCCCCCTCTCTTTCTATATTTTGCTTCATTTTTCCCCCCTCAGTCACTCAATTTTGAAACTTAACGAACTAGCTTTAGTATTATAGCAAAAGGAAGACACGGTGCAACACTTTCTCCTGATTTTATTGATACTTTTTGTTTTGTTTCCTTTATTTTGTTACTTGTTTTATTGATATTGTCTTATTCCTGAGACTAGTCCATTTTTTTCCTCTGAACTCAGCCAGACTTTGCGCCACGGCAGCTTCTAAACTTCAGCTAAAAGTAAATATGAAAAAGAGTATATTGTGGTTTTCAGAAAAGGAGGGTCACTCTTTGATGCTCAGTTCAACCCAGTTGCTCAGTATGGTGCTGAGATCAGTGACCTATATAAATCCTCTGCTGCTCGTGTAGATAGAGTTCATGTATTTGCACTTCAGAAATGTTTTCGGGCTCACATGAAGACACCGAATGAATGAATTTATGTGGAACAAACTGCTATCCAATCTGTTTCAATTCATCCGAGCGGTGCTTAGATACTGGCTGAAGATTGTTCAGATGATGATGACAGATTGTCATTAAAAGCATAAGATGTTGCTGGGATTGGAATCGCATGGTAAAAGATTGCGAGTTTCAGGTGTTTTGCGAGATTTTCCTGTTACATAATGGACTTGCGTTTGTTTGGATGAATCAAGGGGGTTGGAAAACGTAAGTGCGTTTCTGGAGCGACTTTTTGAAAAAGCCTGACTAGATAATCGATGGCAAACTTGGCATGAAAACATCCAGAACAGTGAACGATATTCATCCTATATAACTTTTAAGACACTCCGTTAGATGTGCAAAATATATCTCAACTGATATTGACAGGCATATTAAAAGTTATATGACAAGATTTAAATTAGTTAGGAGTTTCAGACATCAGAACGCATTAGTATCGATATGTGCATACCAGTAACGTTAGTATACTATATCCTTTATGCAAAAACGCAAATGAAGACGAATTGCATCTCCCTACTGTGCTGAACGATGTTTCGATATGAATGCATTCTCCGGAAGTCCTTTGAAAACCCTTGTTTCTTGTGAGCTGCTTTGCTCATAACAATAAATTAAGTACTGGAGGGCGTAATGTGTATATTTTATACAAGGCCTTTAAGAGACGGCGCAACAATGGTCGCTAATTGAACCCAACGGTCGTTTTGCTTGTCTATAGTTAGCGTGCTTATCCGTCAGCTTCTCATTTTCCAAACTATATCATGTCACCTTACTGGTATGAATTGTAATTGTTATATTGTAACCCTAATCGGAAGGGGCCAGGGCCTATACCTATTGAAATCTTTCTGAGAGAGAGAGAGAGAGATAGAGAGAGAGAGAGAGAGAGAGAGTCACTGATTGGCGGTACTAAACCATCACGTCCATGTGTGTGGATCAAGATAGAGAGCGTGTGCGCGTGTGCGCGTGTGCATGTGAGCGCCCGTGTGCTTGTGTGTGTTTGTGTGTGCGTGTGTGTGTGAAGTATTGGGTTTTTAGTTTAGGGGAGTTAGGCTAAGTTCCTCAGGGTTAGGCAGGATGGTTAGGCTAGGTAGGGGGTGGGGGAAATAGGACATACACTATCTTGCCTTCCAGTCTTCATTTATCGACGGAGTGGAAGGGGAAGCTGGTTTCGTTTCCGACTGTTACCCTTTGTTGCTTTGGTTCCATATGAGAGAGGCTGGGGCATGATATTGGCTCTTTTGTATTTGTCAAGTCAATGAGTTGTTGTAAATTGTAGTGTTGTTGCCGAGTAACAACTAGTCTGTTGGTCGGGTGTGTGAGCTCTGTGGAGGGATACCTGTTCTGACCAATAGTTACTTTGTGTTGTGAGTGAAGCTCACTTGATTCCGACCAGGGCGGAATGCGTTGGGTAGCTTTACTTCGGTCCCTGGAGTTTCGTCTGAGTAGACGTGCTTCTTGTAAATGCGGCGGGAGCGCCGTTAGTTCGTGCTGAGTGACTTCGAGTCATAGTTAGGGGGCCAGGTCCTCATCGGGTTTGGTGTGCCCTTGGCCTGTGCCGAGTTCTGTGTCATCCTTGTTGGCAGCCACTTTCAGCCAGTTTGCAGAACTGGTGTGGTTGATCGTCTGTCTTCTTCCCTCCTCCTTCTTCTTCCAAAATTGTCTACCTGCCGAGTATTCAGCAATTATTGACATGCTGGAGGGTCACTGAGCAGCTTGAGGGGAAAAAGAGATTTACAAGGAGGACCTGGTCACTTTGAAATGGGAGAAGGCCAGGGTATAAGATTTGACAACTTCTGCAAAGGTTGTTTCCAGTCGCGGATGGTAAGAAGGCATGCATGCAGTAGTCTGTGCGAGTAGTGATGCGCTGGAATTGTAAGTTATGGCTGCTGCTGCTTGAGGGTGGCAGGGGCTTCAAGTCTTTGCATTTCACACATGCTTGACCGGTTTGGATTTTGTTGTATAGCATGGAGAGTCTGCACGTGCGGCGGCGTTCTTGGAGCGTGGTCCACTGCAACTCTTCAAGCATTTCGTTAACGCTGGATGTGTTTCTATGCCGGTTCAGGACAAAACGCGCCACCCTTCGCTGGATCTTCTCGATGTTGAGGATGGGCTTGGTGGTGTAGGGGATCCCAAACACAGCAGGTGTACTCGACAATGGGTGTCTGACCAGCACCTTGTATGCCAGCCCCTTAGTCTTGCTGGAGCACACCTTTAGGTTTCTCCTCAGGAATCCTAGTGTTTTGTTTGCCTTGGCACAAGTGTTGTCGACGTGGGCGTTCCAGGAGAGGTCGGTCTGCAGCGTGACCCCAAGATGCTTTATAGAGGATAGTCTCTCTATGGTATGACTGTGGAGGGTGTATTTGGTGTTGGCATTCAGTGGCTTCCTACTGAGGGTCAAAAGCAGCTGGCTGCATTTGTCCAAGTGTCCCACTCGCTCTACCCATCTTCCAACTTGCTGAGATCCTCTTGGAGTTTTACTGGGTCTTCAGGGCAGACAATCAGTTGGTACACTATGGTGTCATCAGCGAATAGGCAGGGAGGTGGAGGGAATTCTTGTTGGAAGGTCGTTTATGTATGTAAGAAAGAGACAAGGTCCAAGCACTGTTCCCTGGGGGACCCCGGATTTCACGCAGATATAGCCAGACTGTGCACCATTGACCACCACGGCTCACTGAGGAAGCTTGCTATCCAACTGTTGCTGCTTCCACAGATCCCTGTAGTGGTCTAACTTGTGGACAAGTAGGCTGTGATTCACACAGTCGAAGGCTTTAGCAAAGTCCAAAATAATGACGTCGGATGCAATGTCGCTCTCCTCGCTGATCTGATGAGACTTCTTCTATGAACTCCAAGAGCTGCATCTCACAGGAGTGGTGCTTGTGGAAGCCATGTTGTGGTTGGACAGTATGTCATTCGACTCCAGGTGGCGCGTGGTAGCATTTACTAGGACATTATACAGGACTTTAGTGGGACACTGGTTAGGGAGATTGGGTGGTAGTTAGATGCCGTTATAATGCTCTCCTTTTTTGAACACCAGGGTAACCAGTGCCTCTCTCCAGTCCTGTAGTAGTACCCCACCAGTTTTGCAGTGAGGACTTGTAGATGGTAGCCAGGATAGGTGCAACTTCTTTTAGCCAGTTCTTTTCAGCACTCGAGTGTAATACCATCTGGGCCTGCTGCTTTTGCGGGGGTTGAGGTTCCTCAACAGCTTTTCAATGCCATGGGTGCTGATGGTGATGTTTTCCATGGTAGGGAAGTCGCCGTGGGATTCGTGAAGTGAGTTTCTGAATTCAGTTTCCGTGCAGTACCTTCGCTGAATGCAGTGGTGAATTGCTGGTTCAGAAGCTCAGCTTTCTGTTTGGGGTCGGTGACGAGCTTTCCATTGGACTTCAGAGCAGGGACATCAGTGGTGGTAGAGCGCTGGTGTTTAATGTAGGCCTAAAATCTCTTCTGACTTGGTTTGAGGTCCTTTTCAGAGCCATATTGGGAAAATAGGCTTTCAGTGTATCACCAGTACGAGCAGCGTAGGTGTTTCTGATCTTGTCAAGTTTCTTGATCTTCATTTGCATGCCCTTATCGCCATCCTCCTTTCTCTTTCCTGTTGGTTCTCTGTCTCTCTTCCTGATGAGTTTGAGTATGTCAGAGGTCATCCAGGGGAGGGACTCCTTCCGCCTAGGTTTCTTGGTTGGAATATGTTGGACCATGCTGCTGTCTTTCAGTGTGGTCTTGAACTTCTGCCACAAGTCTTCTGTTGTTACGTCGTTTTGTGTCTTAGTAGTTGTCCTGCAGTGCTTCCATGTCTTGTTTGATGGCCTCCCAGTCTGCTCGCCCATAGAGGGGGATGTGACGGTTGACATTTTGAAGGAGAGCAGGTTTCATCTTAAATTCAAAATACGATGTGATGGTCTGAGATGCCAGGGATAACTTCGACCCCGGGAATTAGGGAAGGGGAGTTTGTGAGGACTAGGTCTAACATACTCTCCTTACCAGTCCTCACATCAGTGCATGTGTTGTGTCCCTGGACTATTTGGTCCAAGGCCGGTATTGTACAGGAGTGTCGACGAACTTCTGGTGGAGATCTGGCTGAACTGGTTTTGGCTTCATCGTCATGGTCTTCTAGTCCCAAAACGGAAAGTTTAGGTCACCGGCAATGATGAGCTGGGCGCCCTTCATTACAACAGCTCTCCGCAGGGATGTATCGAGCTGTTCGAGTGCCACTGCATCAGAAGCGTCGGGGCGGTAGAAAGGCGCAGAGGTATAGTAGGCGCTGGTTTCGCGTCAACAGCTTGAGCCATATCATGTCGCCGCCTGTATCAAGCTCCGGGACTTCAGTTGCAATGCAAATTGTCTTTGTAAGCAATAAGAACACCGCCCCCCCCTTTCTGCCGATGCGGTCTTTCCTAAAGATAGTGAAGCCGTATGGGATGAACTCTGAGTTATGAACGTTGGGCTTCAGCCAGGTCTCTAATACGAAGACTACACCAGGTTTTTGTGCTGTGGATCAAAATTACAATTACTGGTACTTTTTCCTGAGGCTGACTGAAAGTTACATTAAGTAATGTCAGGGGATGATTGCGTAGCCAAAGGGACTCTGATCTTTAAACTACTACCACCCACCCCTATCCCCGGGACCCACCCTTCCATTTTTTGACCTGGGACCACTACCGCTCCGGTCGCTGCGTCCCTAAGGGAGGCAACGACAGGTACCCTATCCCGTGCTGGCCACTACGTCCCTAAAGGAGGCAGCAGCTAACACCCTTAACCCTACTGCTTATTGCTACGCCCCCTCACTACCACGAAATTCGACAATCCCTCCTCCACGGAAGACCCTGCTCCTCGGCGCTGTCCGTGGCCCCTTGCAGGCTGCTCCTCCACGGAAGACCCCGCACCTCTGCGCTGTCCGTGGCCTCACGCGAGATGACTCCTCCCCGCGATGAACACAACACT
>JADBJO010009405.1:12500-17500 GCA_016801955.1 Conus betulinus
TTCATGATTGTAGATGTGGTCTGCTGCGTGACGAAGTTCTTGTCCCCATCTGTAGCGGTTCCCTGCCTGTCTGTTGCCGTCATCCCTGGAGGTGTAGTAGTAAGGAGGCTGGCTCACTGCCCCTTCACCGTACTGCTGCTGTCACTGTCGATCACTGTCTGGTCTGCTGTCGTGTTCCCTGGAGTTGTAGCAGTAAGGACGCTGCCCCTCTGCGCCGACATCGTGTTGCTGCTGCCGCTGCCGATCACCGCCCTGTCTACTGCTGCCGTGTCCCCTGAAGTTGTAGTAGTAAGGGACGCTGCCCCTCTGCGCCCACATCGTGTTGCTGCTGCCACTGCCGATCACCGCCACGTCTACTGCCTGCTTCCTCCACCACCAGACGGTTTCCCTTAAAGTAGGCATGCCTACCTCGCCGTCTGTGTTCCTGCAACGTCTCCCGTTGTCTGTCCGTCAGGTCGCCAGCCACCAAAATGTTCTTCTTCTTCAATGCCTCTTTTCCTGTCGTCAAGATCGCCATTTTATCTGACCAACGACAAAACTTGACAATGACCGGTAGGGGTCTCCCTCGGAAATCATTGTACCGACCCAGGCGATGGGCTTCCACAATGTCATTCCGACTCCACAGTTTGCCAGGCACAGCACTTTCCAACGCCTCAATACCGCTGTTACACACTCATTGTAACCTTCACTGCTCGAAGACCGGGGGATGTTGAAAAACTTCAAGTTTTCACGTCGTGAAAGTATGTCCAGTTTGTCGATCTTGTCGTCCAAGCGTGAGGAAAGGCTTGCCATGTCATCTTCCAGTTTCAACAATTTCTGTTTCGTGTTATTCGTTTCTGTCAATGAAGTACTCGCGCTCCGCTCCAAAGCGCACGTCTTAACACGGAGCACGTGAATTTCGTCCTTCAGTACTCGAACAGCGCTGTCAATGTTGCTTGAAATTTGAATGGAGAATTCCTGAAACTTAGAATTTAATACTTTATGTATTGATTTCTCAATTTCATTCTTTTGCTTTGAAAATAATTCTGCTATCATCGAGTCCACTGGGTCACGTTCTTCCTTATTATCCATCTTTCAATACTCAGTGATGGGTATCAACAGAGTAATTAAGAAAAATTAATGAAAAACTCAGGGAGCCCCTCAAAACGTGTCCTGCCAGTTCCTTGAGCGTGAACTCACCCTGTTCAGATAAAAAGTGACAACGGCGCACAGAAAGCACAGGACATAGATGACCAAGGCGACGAGACAATCTCGCTGAACAACATGACCTCACTTGAAGACAATGCACACACCGTGGTAGACAACACGACAGACACAGCGGAAAGCACACAGGACAGTCATGAGACAGGCAACTTTCAACAACAGATTGCTAGTGACACTGGCACCCATTTCAAATCAGGACATGACGAAGCGGTCAGTAAGCAAACAGCTGACAAAAGGACTTATGTTTCCTCAGAATCAGCACAAGCTGGACAACATACCACAGCACACAACGGAATCGAGAATAACCACACAGCGAAAAATGAGGTAGGGACAGCGAGTACTACACGTAACACACGGTCTACTCAACAAAGAAGTCATTCATGCACAAGTACAATTGGCAACCGACAAACTGCACTTTACGAAACCACAGACAGACAGGCAAAAAAAAAAGGTAAAAAAAAAAAATACGGACTCGGCCCGACCCATGTTGACAAAAGGCTGAAATTTGTAACGTATAATATAGAAGGAATTTCACAGGTTTTCAACTCGGAACTGAAGGCTTATCTTTGTAATTTCGAGTTTTGTTTACTCGTTGAAACATTTGCTACACATTTTCCATCTTATCTTTTTCCTGATTATGATGTTTTTGTGATACCTGGGGTTCGGTTGTCTGAAGGAGTGACTGCACGTTTGTCTGGTGGTCTTGCACTACTCGTGAAGAAAGAGCTGTCAAATTATGTTGAACAAATACATTTGGAATATGACAATATTATTGTTGTGAAAATGGCAGGGAAGCTCTTTACTTTTGGTGATACTGTTTTTCTGGGTGGTGTGTTTTTACCACCCAGTTCATCTGACTATTACAGAGACACAGAAATTACAAATGGTATTACTATCTTGGAACATTGCATAATGGACCTCATTGAAGCACATGGCAACTGTCCTTTCTTGATGATGGGGGACTTTAATGCACGCACTGGCGGTGAAAATGCATGTGAAAGTAGTGAAGACTTAGGTGTGGACCCATCACGTGACATTGATGATGACGATTATGATGATGACGCTAGTCGAACATCAAAAGATAGAGTCTGTAATGACCGCGGAAAGCAATTGATTGACTTTGTGTAAATGCTTTGATTTGTGCATACTAAACGGTACTCTACAAAATGATGCTTCTTTGGGCAATTACACTTATATTTCTCCAACCAGATGCAGTATTGTCAATTACTTCATAACTTCCCATGTATTACTACAATTATGCACAGATTTGAATGTCACACCACGGATTGAATATAAGCATATGCCTGTGGAACTGTGTATTGGACATACTGACGATGACGGTTTACAGGGTATGGCCCCAAATCCTATTAAAATTGAAAAGTTGAAATGGGACACGGGAAAAGTAAATGTTTTTTTATGCAAAGTGTCTGACGAAGAATGTAAAAAAAAATACGTTAGAAAAAGCATTGCGTTTAATTGATGTTGGCGTTAACGAAGCAATTAATTGTTTTTAACGAGGCTTTGCATGATGCAAGTTCATGTATGGAAACAACTATCATCATTGGCAAAAAAAAAACAGCAGCTTGGTTTGACTCAGACTGTAAAGATTCAAAGCACGAGCTCCGCCGGGATTTACGCAAACTGTATAACCTTAAGCCAAAGCCTGATAAAGCAAGATTGGGGAGTACAGAAAGCAGACAAATTAGAACAAAACAGAGATATGGGAAGCAATGCTGAATCTGAAGAGGAGCAAACAGCTAGAGAGAGCACTATAATAAAAAACGTAGGGAGTACAAAGAACTGCTACGGACAAAGCATAAGGCTCACCGTGATATAAAGTTGTCAAGTCCCTGAACGAAAAACTAGGAAATCCCAAGGAATTCTGGAGCAAAGTGAAATCTCTTAACACACCACATGCCATCAGGCTGCTTGATCAGCAAAGAGGAGTGGTTCAGACATTTTTTCTGGTGTGTTTCATTCTGAGTCATATGAGGATAACGAAAATAATACCTGTGATCAGTCAGAAACTGTTACTATTGGTGAAGACGGAAATCTTGACATAGATTCTCTTGAAAGTAACATTACAGAGGGTGAAGTTTTTTACAGCTATCCGTGCCCTTAAGAATGGTAAGGCAGCTGGCCCTGATCGTTTTAATTGGGAGAAGTTTTTTAAAAATGCAGCTCTTATCATTGTACCTTTTCTGATAATTTTGTTTAACAAACTGTTCTCTTCGGGTATTTATCCATCCCAGTGGTCAGAAGCTATTATTCAACCACTTCATAAAAAGGTGATAGGGGTTCTCCTGACAATTATAGGGGCATATCCCTTCTCAATGTTTGTGGTGAAATTTATAGTCACATTTTAAATCAAAGATTGAATAAATGGGTTGAAGAAAATAACGTCATAAATGAAAGTCAAGCAGGTTTTAGAAAGAAATATAGTACCATCGATCATGTCTTCACTTTATTTGCGATGATACAGAAACAATTGTCGTATCAAAAAAAAAAAATTTATGTCGCATTCATAGACTTCAGAAAAGCCTTTGACTCGATTGTACGCACAAAACTGTGGAATGTTCTGAAGAAAAGAGGTATTCGTGGAAGAATGTATAACGCTATAACTAGTATGTATCATGTAGTTAAAGCAAGAGTAAGAGCAGGTGGTGAGTTAAGTGATACCTTTATGTGTCCTTTAGGACTTAAACAAGGAGATGTCTGCAGTCTTGTATTATTCTCACTCTTTATTGATGAATTGGCATGTGAAATCGTTAATAAGGGAAAACATGGTCTTCAGCTGATTCCCGACTTACTAGAAATACTTATCCTTATGTTTGCAGACGACATAATATTAATATCCGACACTGTAACTGGTCTTCAGAATCAGCTGAATGTGCTACACGATACTGCAATGAGTCTTGGTTTGTCGGTAAATCTTGACAAGTCCGACATTGTTGTGTTCAGAAATGGTGGGCATTTATCAATAAGAGAAATTTGGTTTTATGGACAGACTAAGATGTCGGTAGTTAACATGTATAAATACTTAGGTGTTTTTCTATCAACCATATTGTCATTTTCCCACACCTTAAAGGAATTAGCTGGACGTGTAAAGAAGGGGGTAATTAACATTTTTAAGTTATTGCGGTCGATTGGTGAAAGATCTCAAAAATATTTTTCAAATTGTTTGATGCACAAGTACAACCAATGCTGAACTATGGTGCGGAAGTTTGGGGTCTTACTGCAAATAATGACATAATAGAAAAAGTCCATGTCTTCGCACTGAAGCGTTTTTTTAAATGTTAGTATCAGAACACCGAATGCAATGATCTACGGTGAATTGGGCAGATTTCCCTCTGTATATTAATATATATGTGAGATGCATCATATATTGGCCTAAACTTCTCAAGATGCCAGAACATCGACTGCCGTTAAAAGCTTACAAGATGTTACCCTACCTTCATGAGCAAAATCGAAATACATGGGCCTCGTCAAATTTGTTTTACGCTGGACAAATACGGATCTCAAGATGGTTTGGGAACATCAGGGGGTCGAGGATGAAAAGAACTTTCTTGCCACTTTTCGTGACAGGCTAATTAGTGAGTTAAAAGAAAATTGGTCTCTCATCAGCTTTTTGCTAGCGAACGTTTCTCATTGTACCGTACATTTAAAGTAATTTGGAGCTTTCATCATATTTGTTGGATCTGAAACATATTGAAGCTAGAACTAGTCTCATTCGCTTCCGGCTTGGCGTGGCGCAAATCAATATTCACAGACTCCGTTTTAGAACTAACGCAACAGAG
>JADBJO010009405.1:20000-25000 GCA_016801955.1 Conus betulinus
AATTTAGTCCCTTAGGGATTCATTCCAGTACTGGCCATCAGCACTTGTGTCTTAGAGGTGTTATCTTTTTTTATATTTTCTAGTTTTCACTAGAAATTGTAGCTTGTTTTGCTCTTTCATTATTTTCTTTTGCTTCTTAGGTGGCACGTTCGGTTTTTTTTTTTTACTCTCAACAAACATACTATGGTATTGCACACCAGCCTTGTTCTGGGATAGCATTCTTCTTAAAACATTAAAGGCAGTGGAGTTTAGTTACCACTTTCCGCGGTCACTGACGAGAAACAATCAGGTTTCGAAATACTGGTATCTGACCAGGAGTTATATGTTAGTGAGTTTCCTCCCCATTGGAGAGTGTCTCCTCCTTGGAGACTATGAGCTTGTTGAAGTCTCGTTTGAGAAGCATTTATTACTCCCCACTATGCACATTAGGCACTAGCTCTCGACAGTTTCCATTATTTTAGCTATTTAAATGAAATACGTTGATGTACAGGAATAGTATGGTTCTGTCTTTTGTAAAGATACATACAAATATGATTCTTTCAAGTCAACTTTGCTTTACTTGTACACTTTACACACACGCACGCACACACGCACGCACACTGTCCCGCTATCTATTTATGTATCTTTGTTTTTATGTATGTACGTATCCATACATGTATGTGTGTGTTTCACAGAAAAACTGCTGAAGACTCCAGAAGATAAGATTGTTAATTTTGTTCGCATTCATCTCAAACTAAACTCTTCTTCCAATTGAGTGCACATGTTCCTTCCCCGAAAACAAGGCAGCCTTGGTCTCTTGAAACCAAGTACCATGTACTATGCAAAATGCATCTCCTTCCTGATCTCTGTTCTGAACATGGATGACCAACATGTCAGAATGGTAGCTCACAACAGTTTCCATCTCCACATGGAAAAGAGAAAAGTGCCTCACACAGATCCAGACGGCAGCAGTTTTGGAGGATATGCCACAGACACCGAAGGGAAGTTAAGGAAAGGCAGCAAGGTCAACTGTCACGTTTTTCCTTTGTTAAGCTCCATGAGCTATGCATGCGACTGGATCTTAATCTGGAATTCAATTCAATGAAAACAGCGACAGTTTCAGAGTAGTACTCCCAGCTTCTGAGGATGGAGTAGTTCAAATGCGCTACAGTAATTCTAGACAATTATACAGCGCAATCAAAAGAATGCAAATGGACAAAGGTTCACACCATTTTCGGCAGCTGCAGCAACAAAGGAGAATCACTCAGGATGCAATTCCGGATGCGGCAATGACCCACTCCATAGGACACCTCACGAAATAAGTAGGTTCATCAGCAAGGGACGTCTACAGCTGCTGGAGACCAATGCAGTGAACAGCATCTACTATCCTGATACTTACTGAAGAGTTTGTGCTTTGTGCGGGTTTCGTTCTGACACAAATTCCCAAGCCTTGAATGGATGTCGTCGACTGAGGGGCCTCTATACACAAAGACACGACAGATGCGTGGAAATCATCAGAAAGGAGCTACAGAAATGCATTTGTGACGGATTTTGTGGATGTTTTTCAAAATAGGCCTGTCTCTATAAACGGTGTTGAAGATCTACCAAGGCTGAAACCTGATCTATGCTTCATCATCCATCGAAAATTCGGTGGCATTCGTCATCGAGGTTTCAAACCCATTTGACACATTCATACAAACATGCTATGAGAGCAAATTTCAAAAGTACTTGCCTCTTTGCTATGCTCTTAGTGATGCCGGATTTAGCACGAAAGTGATTGTTCTAGTAATAGGTTCACTAGGCATGGTTCATAAAAGAGTGGTTTCAGGACTTACAATGTTAGGACTGCCCATAACCAAATGTAAACAAATGGCAAAATACTTGAGCATGTCTGTCATGATTGGGTCTAGGCGTGTTTGGTCAAGGCGGAATCACCTCATGAACCAGCATTGAAACTGACAGATGCTGACTTTCAAACTGTGCTTTAAATAGTATTAGATATATCAGCTGACTAAAGCACTGACAGACAAAGAATTGGAGCCAGCCGGAGAAGAAAGAGGGACATGGGGACAGAGAGAGAGAGAGGGGGGAGAGGAGAGGGAGAGAGAGAGAGAGAGATAGAGAGAGAGAGAGAGAGAATGTGAGAGATTTTTATCGATGCGCCTGCAAAGATACTGTTTATTGATGTTGATTTAACAAGTTGATGCTAACTAATTGCTATGTATGTTGTATGTATGTATGACAAGTTGATGCATTATGTAAGTATGTATGTATGTATGTGTGCATGTATGTATGTATGTTTTATTTATTTATTATTTTCCATTTGTTTATTCGTTTGTTCCTTAATTTTAGTTTGTGTAAGATGAACTTTGGATCATCATTAATATGATCTGTGTCGTTGTTCGTCCGTCGAATCGATGAAAACCGCTTCATTACCTTGGGGTTGAGGGGGTGGGAGGTGAGATGGTTTGTGGATACGCAGGTTGCTGATCACACTTGGACAGGCAACGTTGGAGACCTGCCCCTGATTTCTGCCATGGACTTTCCTTGCCTGTCTTTTTTGTTGCTCTGCAGCAGCTGTCCTCCATTCTTCACATAAATTGGCATCTTTGTGGATCGAGTAGAGCCACCTGGTTTACTTTGAACGCTTTCATTGTTAGCCAGTGATCTTAAAGCTGCACCAGCTCTCTGGCAAACGTTCTTGCTAAGAGATGTGTTATGAGGCGGTTCAGCAGAGTCCTGGCAACTATCTTGCCTAATTTAGAAAGTAGGGATATGCCTCGGTGGCTGTCACGAGCCTGGATGTTCTCTTTGCACTTGTACCAATGGATTATGGATGCATCCTTTTACTCCTGAGGGATCGTCTCCTGTTGCCCACATCAGAAGAAACAAACGATGAGGCATTTCAGTTGGAGCTTTGTCATCTCCTTGTAGACTTCCACTGACATGAAGTATGAGGCTGGAGCTTTGCCACTGGACAGCAAACATATCGCTTTCTGGGTCACCAAGAGAGCTGGTGGTTTATCCATTTTTAGTTGTTGTTAGTGGGAACTTGAGGGAGCTGGTAAGTAGCTCTGTAACCGCAAGATGATTGGCAGTTCAGTACGCTGTTGAAATATTCTGTCAGCGTTCCAAGATATTTTCCTTGTCAGTGATCAATGTGTTTCCATCAGCAGTGAGTAGAGGGAATGATCTTGATTATGTAAGTCCATGAATTTCTTTCAAGGCATCATACAAGTTCTTCATATCATGCGTGTCATCATATCCTTTGGATCTCATCAGCTTTGTTGCTCAGCCATACGTCTGCTGTTTTTTTGTAGTTTCTCTTGAAATGATCTTGCGTGTTGCTGAACGCATCTTTTTGGAGGTGGACTTGGCATCACTAAGGTAAGCTATGTGCGAAGATGGTTCTGATCTAGCACTATAAACTTGTACAGAATATACAAACATTTCATGTACAAACCATTTATCGACTTTTAGCAGTGCATTTTCTGAAACAGATTTTTTTATCTTTAATTTTCTTTACTTTAAAGTGTTTCTTTGTGTGCCAGATCAGAAGTATTTTGTGCAAAAAATATTAACAACTAATTTTTCGTGACAACACTCATTGTTGTAATGTTGCTTTATCCCTCTTTAAGTTGCTGGTTTGCTCTTGGCTAGTACTGATTAATTATGTAAATGTGCTCACTCACACACACACACACACACACACACACACACACACACACACACACACACACACACACACACACATTTATTTCGGTAACGGTAACGGGCTTTTACATAATGTTGATATAGTTTTCACTCATTACACTCCTTTTCACTAAATGTGCCCCATTCATGTGCTGGTTATCCACAGTGTGAAGAAATGCAGAGAGAGGAGATCCATGTGTAGACTAGAAATAAAACAAGGGAACACTTTTTGACATTAGCACACGGCTCACTCTAATATAAAAGGATGTAATGCTTGTAAAAACAGATTTAGCATCAATATTCCCAGAGGGCGTCCTGTAGGTAAGACTAAACTGGGTCACAGGTAGTAGCAGGCTCATAAGTCTTCTGAGCAGGAATTCTGCCAGTGGGCCGTAGAAGCAGAACACACAGACAATGCCGACCACTCTGACCACAAGACTAAATATTGGACCTAGACTGATATAAAGGGAAAGTCCAAACTGATCACCTACTTCCTGTACCACACTATTGGCTCACAGGACGATGAGTGATGTAATGGGGGAGCTCATACTTACTTCCTTCTTCATATACCTCTATCAGCTCACTACTTGTGGCGATTTTATCCCATCAACAGAAAGAAGACTCATTCAATATATGATTGTTTTCCTCTCCCTCCTCCTCCTCCTCCTCCTCCTCTCACCTCTTATTCTTTTTTATCTCCTACTCCTCCTCTCTGCCTGCTCCTCTCTCTCTTCCTCCTCCTCCTCCTCTTCTTCTTCCTTTTGTTTATGTGATATTCATAGAAAACTCGTGGTTCCGTCAAGAACTGTCTCAGATTCAACTATGTAAAGTACCAGGCCCCTCAGATGGCAGACACAAACATAGACTGGCCATAGGCTCCAGAGACTTTAATGTCACACTGTCTGCTGTCCCTCTCATCGCATGTCCTCCGCAGCACGTGACTCTCATGATCTTCGCCTGTGACTCCCGCAGCTTGTGTAACAGGAAGCCAGAAAAGAGAGGCCTGTCGTACACTCTGATGTGCCGAACTTCTCCAATACAGACAACTCCTTATTTCACGTGCAAAACTACAGGAGACTATATTCCCTACAGCCTGGTGTGCGACTGGAGTCAAGACTGTGCCGATAACAGTGATGACCTCTCCCCTCTCCCCTCCCCCCCCTCCCCCTCTCTCCCTCCCTCCCCATCTCTCTCCTCATCTCTCTCTCTCTCTCTCTCTCTCTCTGATGTCTATCTCTCTATGACATAATATGATTATGTGCACATTTTTTCAGTAATATTATGTGAATATCGTCTTGATGGTGATTGTATGTGTACAACGTATGCCA
>JADBJO010009405.1:27500-32500 GCA_016801955.1 Conus betulinus
GTCATCTAGTATTTCCAGTTTGAATCAACAATACACACTAACATCAATACAGCTGTTTAAACCTTTCCCGAGTTCCAAATCAGGATTTAAACTTGCACGTGTGGTCGGAAGTCATGCCACAAATTCAAATTTTAGATTTGTCTGAGAGTGGACTGGACTCGCTGAAAGGAAAAACAGCTGTTCAGCTCACTGAGAGTTTTGAATCTGCGTGGTTGTCCCACCTCTGACTTCAGCCCTGACTTTCTGAAAGAAATGCATGATTTGCAGCAAGTCTTAAGTGACAACTACAGAATGTGTTGTACAGTAATGTTGCCAAATGCATTCACTGGAAAATGTGTGGCACCAATGAATGAAATGTCTTCATGTGGACATTTGTTAATGACAAGCTTCTACAAAGCTGTCGTGGCTGTTTTCGCTGTTTTTGCTTTATTGGGGAATCTGGGAAGTTTTGTATACCGCGTAAAAAACGATCACGGCAAGAAAAACCAGAACTGGTTATGTGGTGGTGTTTGTCTTTCATCTGTGTATATCAGATTTGCTAATGGGGATCTATTTGTCAGAGATCGGAACTGTGATCACATTTTCGCCAACCGTTACCTGTGGAGGGATATACATGGAAACAAAGTGCAGCATGCAGAGCCGCAGGATTCCTTTCCTTGCTGTCCTGTGAGGTGTCCTCATTCATCATCTTTCTCATCTCACCTTGGATCGTTTCCTGGTTGTCCGCTTTCCTTTCAGTCGTCGTCATTTTAGAAGCAAGTCAGCTCACGTAGCCTGTACTATCAGCTGGGGACTAGGGGTGATCCTGGCCTCAATACCTTTGCTCCCTGTGACATCCCACTGGGCCTTCTACAGCCAGACCGGAATCTGCATTCCTCTGCCCGTCACCAGAGCTGATTTTACAGGTCGCCATTACTCTTTCAGTGTGATGATTATTGTCAACTTCATCATGTTCCTAATGATCGCTGTTGGTCAGGTTCTAATCTATTGGTCAGTTACGTTTTCACACAATACCAGATGATGCATTGACGTGTAAAGCAACCTTTGCTGGGAACGACAAAAACCAGGTCCAGTTCCAATGAGTCAGCTGTTGCTCGTCGTCTCCTGGTCATTGTCATGTCGGACTTTTCTGTGCTGGTTCCTATCGGTGTCTGTGGACTCTTGGCCAAGGTGGATGTCGCTGTATCAGTGGAAGTCAACACAGCCTTGGCCATCATTGTTTTACCACTGAACGCAGCACTAAAACCCATTACTTTATACCTACCTCGTCCTACGACAGAAACAACAGAAATATCAAGAGACCAGACTTCAGAAGTTTATTACCGCTCAGGTGAAACAGACAACAGCGAGTTTCAATCAGTGAGGAATCAACCGAACTGTATCGATTCACTGGTCAAGAAAAAGCCTGCTCTATTTAATAAGTAGATATAACATGTGCATATAAAATAAACAATACATGCAAACATGTTTCAATGGTTCTAATATATAACTTTATTTCAGTTTTTTTTTCCTCTCTGTTAACTCGTCAATGGATATAATCAATGGTGCTAACATATACCTTTATTTCAGTTTTCCTTTTTCTCTCTGTTAACTCGTCAACATATATATATATATATATATATAGAGAGAGAGAGAGAGAGAGAGAGTTATAAACAAAGCTTGCTCTTATGTCTCAGATTGTAGAAATAGGGGGGGGGGGGAAACCTTCATATCTGCAGTGGTAGATGATTCTGCCCAAATGACAGTATGTGCTTGAGTAGGTGAATGGGGAATAAATAAAAGCTTCTCAAAAAGAACCTTTAGCAAGCTTATAGTCTCCAAAGAGGGATACCATCTCCAATGGGGAAAAAGCTCAATAAACATATAACTCCTGGTCAGATACTGGTATTTCGAAACTGATTGTTTCTCCTCGGTGACCGCAGAAAACTGGTAATTTGACTCCTCTGCCTTTTCGGTTTTAAGAAGAATGCTATACCAGAAAAAGGCTGGTGTGCAATACCATAGTATGTTTGTTGAGTTTTGAAAAAAACTAACTAAAGGTGCCACCTAAGAAGCAAAAGAAAATCATCATGAAAGAGCAAAACAAGCTACATTTTCTTGTGAAAAGTAGAAAATATAAAACGATAACCTCTTAAGACACAAGTGCTGAGGGCCAGTTCTTGAATGAATCCGCAAGGGACTAAATTACAATGAAACAATAAATTCCAAGGATAAGTACCGAGCACCGTTCCGGCAACTTACAGAGCAGCTAGGTGCAGCTAGGTATATATATATATATATATATATTATATATATATATATATATATATATATATTATATATATATATATATATATATCTTTCACATTTAAAATCTAACAGAAAATAGCTACCTCAAATGCACTTCATTGATAAAAAAAGTGACAAAACAAAATCATCATCCTGTTTTACGCATACAATTACGCATGTACATAGACAATGACCACAGCCAGCCAGCCAGTTACACACACACACACACACACACACACACACACACACACACACACACACACACACACACGCACACACACACACACACACACACACGCGCGCGCGCGCGCGCGCGCGCGCGCGCTGGCGAGAGGGAATGGGGGTGGGCTATAAAAGTGGCACGCACAATGTTACCTATACATAAAAGGCCTCAACAGTGCATTAAGTTAACTTGCTCCCTGTAGTTCCCACACATTGCGCAGATGTCTACGGGACGCATGCTACTGTATGCTACATCTGACCTCTGCTGTGAACAACTGAGACTTCTTAAAATCAGGAAAAAAAAAAAAAAGGTTATTAAAAATGGGTATAAAATAACGTCTATTTTGTATAGAAAACCGATAATTGGATCGTCGACAACAACAACAACAACAACAACAACAACAACAACAGCAACAATAACAAGCAAACAGACAAAGAAATGGACACCTGTGACAACAGCAAATGAATTCACTGTTTTTTGTAAGTGATGATCAGTGTGGCTGTTTACTGAAAAAAAAAATATTGTTTATTGCAAAGAGCAGGCAGGAACAGTGTAACTGCACTGGAGCGCGAATTATGGGATGCTGATACTGTCATTATCATGCCGTCTCATGATCAAGTAACACCCACCTACTAGAGTCTTCCATTTTAAATACTGATACTTTAGATGTGTACACAACCAGGGAGTGCCACTCTAAGCCAGGGGATATACATAAACCAAACAATCCGAGAGCGGCTGAGCTTTCCACTCGTTAACAGCTTTGAGAGATTGTGGTTGTAACCTTTGAAATGAAATATTTCTAAAGGAGGCAGTAGGGTTCTTGAGCGAAGAAAGAGCCAATGTGAGCCAGTATGGATCACGTGAAACACTGAATCGACGCATCTGATAGTGTTTTTTCTTACTCTGTGACATCTATCTAGCACAATGAAGCGGCGGCTGCTCTCTGAAAAGGGGTGGTGTGCATGACCAGTCAGAAAACAAACAGAGAGAGAGAGAGAGAGGAGAGAGTATGTGTGTGTGTGGTGGAGAGGGAGAGAGAGAGAGAGAGAGAGAGAGACAGACAGACAGACAGAGAGACAAACAGACAGAGAGAGAGACAGAGACAGAGAGGGACAGAACTGTAATATCACCTACCCTGCCCTCTCCCCTACCTTTTTTTCATAACGAACGGGACACACACACAGAGAGAGAGAGAGAGAGAGAGACGAGAGAGGAGAGGAGGAGAGAGAGAGAGAGAGGAGAGAGAGAGAGAGAGAAATAAGTAAAATATTATCCAGGTAGGCCTCAGCCCTCATGAAGTGGTATATTAATATTGTGTGACGATTTAAATGAGCACACAGAATAAATACTATAACGATGACAACGGCAACAAGATGCAAAATTATGTCATAGCTATTTCACTGTATTTAGGAATGAATTCAGAAAGAACGAAAGACAAATGCGTATAACACCAGGTTCAACACATGCCCACATCAAACGTAGTTTATATAAAAACTTTTTTTTGTAATATTAAGGCTTCTGAAAACAACCTATTCTCCCATTTGTTTCGGACTTTCTTTCAGACAACAACAAACAGAATCGATCATACCTGTAGGTGAGTTGTCGCCGAGAAAAACGGACGTGTTTTTGCTTTGCTCTTGCAAGCTATTTATGCATGCTGGAAGAACTTTCATTTTTCTGCTTTGATTTTTTTTTCTGGTGGTTCTTATTACAAGTGATTATCATCTCTCATGCTCACGGTACATGAAGTGTCTAAATTGACAATAGAAAGGGTAACTTCTCATGGACATCCGCTATATGTTTTCACGCTTCAAGGAGAGTGAGCAGTCAAGAATATTGGTACTCCATAGATGATCATTAAAAACGGGCCGTGGTCCTTGGGTGTGGAAGTGTGTGTGTGTGTGTGTGTGTGTGTGTGTGCTGAGGATTTAAGAATTAGGCAGATGAACGAAAACACATTCAGGACAAAGAAAACGAAGAATGGACAATCAAATTATCTTCTCAACTTTGGAGGGAAATTGGGCTTTGAATGAAGTGTTTGAGAAGATATGTACAGGTCGTTCTTTGTGTTCATTGTCCTGAGTGTTGTTTATCTTGCGTAATGAAGACATAAGAGGTCGAAACGCGTCGAGCTTTGTCTTGTAATTTGTTTGTCCTTCCTAAAATAATGGGGTCGTCCGAAAGGAAAGAAACCGTGAGAATACTTGAAGAACTGAAGACCTATCTCACTTTTAAATGTAACCTACAAAATTGCTTCAACCTGAATTGCAAACAGAATAAAAATTATTTTACCAAAACTCATAAACGAGGATTAGACAGGATTCGTTCCAGATAGATATATAGGAGATAGTTTACGAACAATATACGATTTAATTCTTTATTTAGAAGTGAATCGCTTACGAGGGTTATTAGTTTCTGTCGATTTCGAGAAAGCTTTCGAATCAGTTAAGTGGTCATATATGAATAAAATTCTGGGTGCTTTCGGATTCGGAAAAGGAATACAATGATG
>JADBJO010009405.1:37500-45000 GCA_016801955.1 Conus betulinus
CGCTTTTTTTTTATTTTTGATCAAGTGAGTGGCCTAATTTCTATTATTTTATATTTGAACTGACCGTGCCAGAATGTCGGTTGCGGTCTCTACTTCTTCAGTGCAGTGGTGGGGTTCTAGTTTGGACAGTGTTGTACAGAAGCTGGTGAGGAAGTCGACAGCAGGAGTGTGCGACGAGGTGCAGGAAAGCATTTTGCACAGACTGAATGCGACGAAACCGTGCCAGCAGAAGAACAGCGGCAAGAAAACGCCAAAAGGAAAAATCAGAACCAGAATGACGTCAATGTTGACAGTGACGTTACTGCAATGCGCGTCGCCGAAATTCTAGTTCCAGTGATTGCCAAACAAATGGAAAGTTTGTTTGTGAAGGGGTTGGAGATGGTAAATTACTGGAGTGATGGGACACTGTCCTCAAGAAAAAATATGGAAATTCTGCAACAAGTGCAGAAATCAAACCTGCAGCTGCACTATTCCCTTGATCGCCAGGAACAATATACCAGGCGGGGAAACAGTGCGGATCGTCAATCTGCCTGAGGAAGACTAGGAGAACCTCGATCAGAAAGTAGCAACGCTGTTCCAAGAGGCAGGATGTGAAGTAAAGGCCTCGGACATATCTGTTGTTCACAGGAACGGGAAGAAGAATAGTGCGCCTGTGCTTGTAAAGTTTCTTTCTCGACGTGTGAAAGGTGAAGTCATGTGAAAGAAGAAGGAGCTGCATAAGATAGAAAAAACACAAGCGAGTCTATCTGAACGACGGTTGATTGTCCTTCGCAGCAGGCTTCTTCAATTGGTGAAGAAATCCGAGAAAGTGGACAAGGTATATACCACTCCTGATGGCAGACTTTGGTGTGAGCTGAAGAAGATTCCTGGTCAGGAGAGGGGTGCAAGTTGTGATGGTGGACAGCCCTGGCGACCCCTTCAAGTTGGGCATCGACGTGGACTTCAAGTTCCTTGGGCTGCAGTACCTCCTTGTCTGTGAGCCATAGGGATCTGCTGGAGGACGTGGTGATGTACATCCATATTCAAGCCTCGACAGTGTTCTAGTTTGAATTTGTTCTTCATTTTTTTGTTAGCTCTAAATGTAGCTTCTCTTTCCTGTCCTCAATGTTTGTGGACTAAGAAGTCGCTTGCAGTTTAAAGAATTTACGAACTATATTTCCCAGTTTGACATATTAACATTCACCGAAAGTAGAACTGATGCACAAGACTCTGACTATTTAGCGGACTGCTTTAGTAATCTTGGTTACTCTATTGCTTTGTTTAGTCAAAAATATCTTTCGTATCAGAGATCCGGTGACATAGCGATTGCCTAAAAAAAAAAAAAAAAGATTTTATTCAGTTATTGGAACCTGAAGCCAATGGTGATAGTGACTGTGTTTTGTGGTTAAAAATCAACAAACTGCTGACAGGTTATGACAAAGATCTGCTCGTCGGTTCAGTTTATATTCCTTCAGAGGGAACTGCTTATGGTTCAGTTAACTGTTTTGATGATTTGGAATCTAGTCTTACATGTTATGATTCTAACTGCCATGTACTTCTTATGGGAGATTTTAATGCTTATACTAAATGTTTGCCGACGACTTCCTGAATTTTGATACAAATATCAATGACATTATTGCTGATAGTTACACAGGTGAAAACTATCACCTGTGTATTGAAGATCTTGAAATCCCTATTGCGAGGTGTTCCCAGGATGTACATCGACCTAATAACTATGGCTATCGACTTATTGATTTTTTACAAATCACCAAATGTGTTTATATTTAATGGGAGAGTTGGCAGAGACGCAGGTATTGGTCGATGCATTAGTAGTGGATGTACTGTGATTGATTATATGCTGGGTTCATCTTATTTGTTCATACATATTGCAGACTTTAGTGTTGATCCGTTTGACGCCATGCTTTCAGATGTTCACAGTCCAATTTTTTTTTTTCTCTCTCAGCATTTCGCAGAGAACATTAAACAAGGCTTTCACTCAAAGTTCAATTTTCAGTGAAAAATAATAGAAGTGTCAGATGTCCTGAAACAGGAAGACCTTTGTTTTATGCAAATATTAAGAAGTGGGATCCATCTAAAGGTGAGATCTTTAAAGAAAACTTGCTTACTAAAAATATAGAGGATTTAAACAATATACTTGATAATGAAAACGCTTCTGTTGCCGATGCCTATACATTGTTACCGCAAATTCTGTTAGAAACAGCTAAAGACACACTGGGAGAAGTCAAAACATGTATTAAAAGGTACAGAGCAAAAGCCAAACAAAAGTAACGAAAATAAGCCATGGTTTGATGCCACATGCAGGGAACATAGAAAAAAAAGTATTTTTACAGCCAAACATAGAACTAAATTAAATTATACTAGTCCCAACCGTAGAGAGGTTAAATTAGCAGTAAGGAATACAAAAAGTTCTCAGAAAATCGTATATAGAATTTACACAAAGCATTGGCATAAGAAGATTCGTAGACTTAAAGCTAATAGACCAAGAGAATATTGGGAATATATTTAAGTCAGAAATAGAAATGAATACCCTGTTAGTATGGATGATCTTTTCTTACATTTTAAATCATTGAATGTTCAACCAGATAGTGTTCAGAACGAAAGGGATATTGACTGTGACTTGCAACACGATCTTGAATTTTTAAATGCATTAATAAATGACGAAGACGTTGAAAAAGATGTACAGCAACTTAAGAATGGGAAGGCTTGTGGGATAGATAAAATACGAAATGAATATATAAAACAAAGCATTCCAGTTCTCAAAACAAGTTATTGTAAACTTTCCAATAATGTTCTTGATACACGGGACCATACCAGAAGAATGGTTAACTGGACTTATTCTGCCAATATACAAAAGAAAAGACCGTGTAGTAAATTGGACTGTAACAATTATAGGGGTATATAGCACTTCTGAGTTGTGTTGGAAAACTGTTCACAACAATTTTGAATAACCGTTTGACAGATTTTATTGAGAATAACAACACACTTTCGGAAAATCAAGCTGGTTTTAGACGAAATAATTCTACTACAACAGATTATATATTTGTTTGAAAAAAGTTTAATTGATATTTTCAATAGTCGTAAGAAGCAATTGTTTTGTGTTTTTGTTGATTTCACAAAAAAGCGTTCGATTCAGTTTGGGAGGCAGGGATTATGGCAAAAGCTTATCAAAGAAGGCGTAAATGGAAAGATTTTGCAAGTAATCACGAATATGTATCAGCAAATAATATCTTGTATATTTATTAAATGGGAGTCAATCTGAACATTTTGGCAGTTTTAGAGGTGTTCGTCAAGGTGAAAATCTTTCACCTTTGCTATTTTTCTTTGTATTTGAATGATCTTGAACTTTATCTCACAGATCGTAACTGTTCTTTCTTGAATATTGACTTAATCTCCCTGACTCAGATTTATTAAGTTACATTAGTTTACTTTTACTTTTATACGCTAATGATATTGTTGTTATTGCAGATTCCTTTTGTGGTTTCTTCTTCTTCTTCTTCTTCTTCTCTTCTTCTTCTTCTTCTTCTTCAGTTTAACGTCTTCCCACTAAAAGTGATATTAGACAATGTGTACGTGTGTGTGTGTGTGTGTGTGTGTGTGTGTGTGTGTGTGTGTGTGTGTGTGTGTGTGTGTGTGAAAATATGCATGCCTGTATGATTCAATTACAATTCCAAATAAAGCACACACACCCCCAAGGTGGGGATACATTTTAAGTGAAAATTTCCATTTACCCAATACGTAATACTATAAGGAGCGCGCCCAAGGGACCACTTTGTCGGTTCTTGAGCACTGTCAATCATATTTGGATAGGTAGTACGATGAAGGTCAATTAATATGTAAAAGGACTGTCTTTCTGTATGCACCAGTATGTGGATTGTCTCTATGTGCACTACTGTATGGACTGTCTCTCTATGTACCAGTGTGAGGACTCGGTATGTACCAGTGTGTTGACTGTCTCTCTGTATGTACCAATGTGTGGATAGTCTGTCTATGTGTACCAGTGTGAGGACTGTTTCTCTATGTACCAATGTGTGTGAACTCTCTCTCTCTCTCTCTCTCTCTCTCTCTCTCTCTCTCTCTCTCTCTCTCTCTCTCTCTCTCTCTGAATGTACCAGCGCGTGGACTGTCTCTTTGTATGTACCAGTGTATGGACTGTCTCTGTATGTACCAATGTGCGGACTGTCTCTCTGTATGTACCAATGTGTGGAGTGTCTCTGTATGCACCAGTGTGTGTGTGGACTGTATTTCGCTATGTACCAGTGTGTGGACTGTGTGTGTGTGTATGTGCCAATGTGTGGACTGCGTGTTTGTTTGTACCAGTGTGTGGACTGTCTGTCTGTTCGTTCCAGTGTGTGGACTGTCTCTGTGTGTGTACCAGTGTGTGAATGATCTCTCTATGTGTTCTGTAGGAAAACACTCAATAGGCACCTTACACAAAGGAATTATTGTCACGTGTCCTGCATGATTGTGTTGCTCTTCCGTCTAACAATAGTTCTCATGAACTTCCCAGTATCAGTGTCCTCGATGTGAACTCAATAGGGCACAGACACAGGAGGGGGGGGGGGGGGGGGGGGGGATGGCAGGGGGTGGAAACAGGTTTTCACAACAGCGGGTATGTTTGGCGCAGAATTTGAGACTTTTGTAAAATATTTATCAATGAAGATTACAGTGAAATTTTGTTCGAGTTCAACTCGCATCAGAGAATATATGACAGGGCTGCACGCTTCGCTTCTTTCATAAGATATTCTGAGTTCAACCACGCGGAGAGACAGCCCACACACTGCTACATACAGAGAGACAATCCTCACACTGCTACATACAGAGAGACAGTCCTCACACTGCTTCATGCAGAGAGACAGTCCACACACTGCTACATGCAGAGAGACAGTCCACACACTGGTACATACAGAGAGACACTCGTCACACAGATACATACAGAGAGACTGTCCAAACACTGGTACATACAGAGAGACAGTCCACACACTGGACATACAGGGAGACAGACCACACATTGGTACATACAGAGAAACAGCCGAAACACTGCTACATACACAGAGAGAGAAAATCCACACTCTGGTTCATGCAGAGAGAGTCCACAGAGTGACACACACACACACACACACACACACACACACACACATACAGAGACAGAGACAGAGAGAGAGAGAGAGAGAGAGGCAGCAGCACCAGAGGACAGGCCAGAAACAAAAAGGATACCCTCTGTCTCCTTATGCACTTGGTTTTCCCCTTTATACATTTACGGTATACGTAGAAATATAATCTATTATGGTAGAAAGCATTCCGATATTCATCGAATGTTATGTAACAGTGATGAACATAAGATTCTCAGTACGTCTATGACCCAGTATCCTCCTTCGTGGGAGATGGCAATTAATCTAAAACTGTATCAATCTTGAAGGTTTTGGAGCTGCTAGGCCTTCAGATGAACGTAGGTAAAAACTAATGTCATTTGGCTGGGAAGAAAGATAACAAAAAAACACCTGAAACCGTTATATGGAACATTGAGACACAGTTTGAATTTTCCTTTTAATCTGAATATTACGAGTGTGATTTACTAATGAATTTAATCAATGTGAAGCCATATATCATCTGAAAAGACTGGCAGATGTTAAACATCCATTCAGAATGTGGGTAAAACGCCAGCTAAAGTCAGTTGGCATGGTAACAATAATTAGATCCCTTATCTTTTCCAAACTGTCACACCAACCAACCAGACATTTTCTTTTTTCCATACATGCCAAAAAACCTGCAAGAAATTTGTCTGCAATAGAAGTTAGATAAGATACCCCCCCCCCCCCCCCCCAAAAAAAAAAAAAAAAAAAAAAAAAAATCCCAAGCACCAAAAGAAAACTGCGCGTGAATGTATCAGAGATGGTGGTGTTGGTCTTCTGAATTAAAACTGTTTTTACTTGTATCTCTAGAGCTGTTTTTGGGTACGTAGAACCGAAAAGCCCATCCACCAATGGCGAATCATTCTGTTGCATAACGTTGCACAGTGTTGCTTATGATAGGGTAGGGTTCAGACTTTGTACTAAATTTCACCGAGTATATAACCAGGACTAAAGTGTTTTTTTTTTTTTTTTTTTTTTTTTTTTTTTTTTTTTTTTTTTTAAATAATATCAAGTGTTCTGTTAAAGCCTTTTTCGCGACGCGCTGTGCGACAGTGACGGCAACTCAGTCGACCCGTTCACGACGAGTCGTCCCCTGGGGACGGCAGCACTGCTGTACTGCCCGGACGTGACGTGCCTCCGTGACCGCCCAACTATGAAAAAATTCCCATGTTCTCTCGTCTACCGTCTAGGGGATGCAGCTGCCATAAGCATTTAGAGCAGGGTTCTAGCCACTAAAAGGGTAAGTTTATTTGCACTAGCGATGACCTTTGCGACCCCAGAGTAGTCCGAACAAAGAGACCCGTCTGGCACTGGGAAGGCACGTGTGGAATTTCCTGCTTCACCAATATACTATGCAGAAGGAGAATGACACGTGGTTTTAGAAGTGGTTCAGCAAAGTAGTTCAGAAAATGTGTGTGCGGTGTGTATGCGTGTGTGTGTGTGTGTGTGTGTGTGGGGGGGGGGGGGGGGGGGGGGGGGTAAAGGTGCACAATTCTATCGAAAATAATCTGAGCTTGATTTATTTGCTCTGTGTATTTCATAGTTTTATACGTCTTATCATCTGAAGCCAAAACAGTAACAAGTATGTACTGTGTGCAATGATTTAATTTCCTTTAAAAAAAAAAAAAAAAGAAAAAAGAAAAAGAAAAATTCACTCGAATTACACACATTGAATATCTGAGGCTTTCTCTGCATCTGTTCAAAGTAAGCGCGAAGTTTTATGCCCCGATTCATCCTTATTTGCTGTTGTCATACTAACCAAACAAACGCAAGCAAGATTGTGTTCTCCTACGTTTTACTGATGTTGTTTCCGTAACAGTAGCGTTGCTTTCCTGTTTTACCCAAAATGTATTCAATTCCATGCTCATTACAAAGGTCGTGCTTTACCCTTTCCGTTGATGTATAACAATTGTTTGTTAGGTTTATATTAGGAGACGTAAAATGAAATTTGAAAAGTGCGAAAATCGCGCGTCTGCAGCGGCTGTAAGCACGTGCGGTGCACACGCATGCAGGGAAGCGACGTTGCTCTGTCGCGCCCGTCTGGAAAGTATGTGCATGGCAGAAATTGTCCTTGGCATTTAGAAAATAGTGAGAGAGTTTATAGCTTTTCGATTTATTTGTTTTTCGAAAGGACCCACGTTCCCTTATTTAAAATCACTTATTAAGCCATAACGTATCAGCAAGAAGTTCAGCGGAGTTTAGTGTTGGAGGGAGGGAGAGACTCTCTTAAAAAAATACAATATGAATATTGATTTTGTCATATTTTTCTGAGGATAATTAGACTATAATCGATCTGGTGTTGCTGCAAAAACATGGGCAAGTATCTTAACTTATCACTGTGCTTTTAACAGCTTTTTGCCATCAAGAAAGC
>JADBJO010009405.1:47500-52500 GCA_016801955.1 Conus betulinus
CAGATGCACGTAGACAGGGGCGACAAAAGATGGAGACACACAGAGACAGGGCACAGAGACACGGACTACTGGACGGGGGCATTTAGAGATGGAGAGACGTACAGTTAAGAGCACACAGACAAGTAGACACACGGAGATGGGGGGGGGGGGGGGGGGGGGGAGATAAAAAAAGGAACTTCACAGAGGGGTGTGTGTGGGGGGGAGAGGGGGTGGGGTGAGAGTGGGGGTGGAGCACACAGATATGTTTCACACAGAGACAGGGGCAAAAGGAGACAGGGCCACACACAGGCAGGGGCACGCAGACAGGGGCATAATGCTATGCACCCATTGCAGACGAATCCAAGTCCTTGTTTGTGAAAGAGCCATTGCCAAATGGCAGGAAGACAGGCTGGACGTGCGTGCGTGCGTGTGCGTGTGCGTGTGTGTGTGTGTGTGCGCGCGCGCGCGTGTGTGTGTGTGTGTGTGTGTGTGCGTGTGTGTGTGTGTGTGTGTGTGTGTGTGTGTGTTCAAGGCTCAAGGCCTAGCTCAAACAAGTGTTCCAAAACTACAGTGCCCGAATAAGCGTGCAGCCCAGTGTTTCTTGTGTTGTCACTCCCACATTCTTTGGCAGACATAAGCTGATTTGTTACACGCGCGCGTGCGTGTGTGTGTGTATGTGTAATCTATTTTGAGACTTGATTTCAACAAGATGACAGTCGTGATAACATGGCCCTTCGCAGTCGGGCTGGGCTATAAACAAAACAAAATATATAGTTGCAAAGCGAGATAACTGTTAGCGAACCGCCCAGAGAAACGTGGACAAACGAGTCACAAGACAAAACACAATGCGTTTCAACCTCTTAGGTCTTCTTCAGGTAAAACACAAACGAACAAAATAACGAAAATTCACTTAGCTTTGATCGCTTCAGAGTTCAGCGTAAGGAAGAAGGCCCTGAATGAGTCGAATTGAGTCGAATTTACTGTATGTAAAGAATCATAAGCGTTAACATTTTCAGACATTAACATTTTCATTCAGTTAGTGTGTGCTAGTCTGAAGATGAGCTACCGTTGTACTATGAGAGATTCTATCAACATCAACCTTGCACTGTTAAGATCATTAATGGTATTGCTGCACCGCCTCTGCTGTTACAGCATGCTATCTTGTTTTCTGGAAGAGGGCAAAATTAATGTCTGTTTGGTAAAGAGCTTGTTTCTTTTCTTTCTTTTTTTTTCCTGGCTGCAAGTGATTTCAAGTGATATCAATTGCCCTATGATTCCACAATTCAAATTCGTCTTCAGAAGATGTATATTCAGTCTACACACACAAAGTCCCTACTGGGCAAAGCGTGACAATAACTACTCCTTCCTTCGATGTATCTTCAGGCCACACCAACTGTTATCTTATGTTCAGACTGGAAACTCTGAAGAAACCTTGCAAGCACCCGTCACAAAATCCTGCAGATGCAAGTAAAGAACGAATTTAGCACTATACAGTCATAAGGTGTTTAAAATGATTCCGAATGAACTGACGTAAGCGAAGATCTCTTGCCCTCTGTCGTTTCTCCATAATTACATTCACTGTGTACAGAAAAGGGTTCAAAGATGAATTCAGTGGCAAGGCAAAAATAGCTAGGGCGACGTTGACCTCAGAGGAAATGATAACATCCATGGCTGCCAGCAGTCCGCACATGCCAATAGGGAACCAACAGAGGAAGTCTGAGGCAGCGATGGACAGGAGCCGCCGGGCTAGGACTGCATCTTTGGACTTGACGGTCCTTCCTTCCTTGGCAGTGCTCTCATGTGACCATGCGGACACAGACTTAGCACTGACTTTCACCGAGAAGTAAATGAGAGACTGGCCCACAGCGATCAATAGAAAAAAGACCAGGTTGCAGACAGTCATGATGGAGAAGCCATAGACATGACCAGCAAAGTCAGTCTTGGTGATGGGCAGTGGAATGCACATGCCTGTCTGATGGTAGAATTCCCAGTGTGAAGTCACATGAAGCAGGGGTATGCCAGCTATGAGGAGCCCCGATGCCCAGGTGAAGACAGGCGATATTAGCTGAAAGTGATCCGAAACGCATCTGACTGAAAGGGAAGTGAAGGACAAGACAGGAATCTGTCCAAGGTGATGAAGCATATGAGGAACGCTGAGACCTCCGAAGACAGAAAGGACAGAACCCCCGCCAGACTGCAGGCTGTGCTGTGCCCCCAGGTGCCCTCGTGCCACACGTAAGTGCCAGCAAACATTTGGTCTGCCACCCCGATTAGAGCCAGGTACACCCCCATCAGCAAGTCCGACACACACAGATGAAGAATAAAGACCGTGAACCCAGTCTTCAACCTTTCTGGCGAAAAACATGAACGGTAAACAATGCTACTCAAGTTCCCCAGGATTGCTAGGAGTGCAAACAGTACAAGAGCAGAACGATAAATGTTTGACTTCAGCAAGTCTTTACAGGAGGATATGGTATCAGATGGAGCAATGCATTTACCGTTGAAACCTTCTGGAAGCACAAGTGGGCAGCACAGCTTGAAGTTGTCTGCGAAAACGTGTGTAAGCTTGCTCATGTTTGTCATGAGTTTCGCATTGAAATCGGATACAGGGCAACCCCGTAGATCTAGGCCAGTCAGTTCTTTAAACACATCTTTACCCTGGAGTGACGTGACTTCACTGGACCTTAAATCCAGAAACTGCAAATGTGGCATCACCATGGATAAGTTGTTCATATCAAGGGAGGTGATTTGTATACGGGAAAAATTGAAAACCATTAAAGCCAGCAACTGATGTTTCTTTTGATTACTGAAAGTACGGCTTGATAAAGGATTATTTGCGAGGTTTAGTCTTTGAAGGTGTTGCAGTCCTGCTATGTGTTTCAGATTGACATACTGAAGACATTGTCACTCGGGTCCAGACTATGTAGGTTCGGTAAGCTGAATCGAGTCAAATTTCTCCAGTCACACGCTTGGACTCCAAGATGAATCAGCATGAACAATATTCCGATATCGCTCTGTTGCACTTTACTTCCCCTCGCTTCCAGATACCGCAGCTGTGAGAACGAGCCGAAATGAAGCGTATTTATGCAAGTAAAGGCCAGGCCGTAACACCTGCAGGGCTGAGGACATTTGAGGGTCACACATCATTTCATCGTCATGCTGAGGACACTGAGGCTGACCATCACATAGGTAGTTCACGTGCAGACAGATGGTTTTCTGAGTCGCTCGACACCTGTACGACCCCCAAACACTTGAAGTTACACCGTATTTCATCCTCCTGATCTGGACAGTCGTAGATACCATTGCAGCGGACGTACACAGGTAGACAGTAGCCTCCAGTACAGCAACGGAAGTGTCTGGACATTGGACGTTCTTGTCTGACATCCGGGTCTTGCTGAATCCCCCTGGCCTGTCGAAGTTGATCACAGCAGGAGGTGGGACATCATAGTCCTCAAGGTCTAGAAGACGACACGAGGCCTCGTCTGAACCGGTCAAGCAGTTCTTATGGCCGTCACATATTTGAGAAAACTCCACGCACTGGCCAGGGGAAACAAAGGACAGAAACAAATTAAGACTGTGTTGGCTGGTTGATTTGTTGAAAATTAAAACACTGTTGTGTGCTGGTTGATTTGGCTTATCTCAAGAGTTTTAAGGTAGGATGACTTTGAGCAGGTGTGTGTGTGTGTGTGTGTGTGTGTGTGTGTGTGTGTGTGTGTGTGTGTGTGTGAGTGTGTGTGTGTGTGTGAGTGTGAGTGTGTGTGTGTGTGTGTGTCTTGTGGGGAGGGAGGGCAGGTCTGGATGAGGAAGGCGGGACGTTTATAAGCAAGGATGGCAACATCGTTTATCATTTCCTGTTTCTGCATGCCCCCAACTCAACCTGTCAGTGTCTGAAACGTTTTAGTTCACGGTGACAGCAGTATCATCACGTGACCTGACAGTAAGAAGGGCGATAACGCCAAGACGTCTGAGAAATGACTGCCGGGATTCTTCAAATGGTTCATTTAGATTGAACTGAAACACCGTGCAGTGTTTGATGCAAGAATAGGATAGGAGTAGCGATGTTGGTGGCAAGGGGTAGCATCTGTTGGACGGGGGGGGGGGGGGGGGGGGGGGGAGGGGGTGGTTAAAGAAAGAGACAGCACGCACTTGTCCTTGTTCAGAGGTGTGTGTGTGGGGGGGGGGGGGGGGGAGAAGGGTGGTTAAAGAAAGAAAGAGCACACACCTGTCCTTGTCCACAGCTGAACATGTGTGCTTCACACGGTGTATGGACACACAGAACTCTTCGTCGCGTCTGTCAGAGCAGTCGTCTCGGAAATCACACAGCAGACTGTAAGGCACAGAGCGGTCACTGGCCCCACAAGCAAAGTAAGGCTGTGGGATCAGACCGTGCGTCATTCTGCAGACAGGAGTGTACCAGTCCTGTGGCAAGGTTTTTGAACAAAATGATGATGAAATAACAGCAAGAACAACAACAGCAATAGCAATTGTATATCAATGATGATGATGATGATGATCATCATCATCATAATAATAATAATAATGCTGACCTCAAGCAAGTTGAGATGCCAGGAAAACAGCCATCATTGACCGCAAGTTGAAGAGATTCAACCTCGACATTGTGACGCTGCAAGAGACAAGTCTCCCCTCTAACGGCAGGCTCAGGGAGAAGGACTACACGTTCATTTGGCAAGGGCTAGAGCCAGAGAAGCGCCGACCATATGGCGTCGGATTCAAGTGCAAAATTCTGCTCTATCTTCAGTTGAACCACCTTCAAAAGGACCACTACCACCCTACCTGACAGCTGGACGCCCCATCCACCATTGAGGAACTCAGCAAGGCTGTCGACTTGCTAGCCTGTGGTAAAGTTCCGGGTAACGACGGCATTTTGGTAAAAGTCATCAAAGCCAGCAAGGAGAGTTCTCTCCTCAGTCACCTCCATAAGCTTCTGCTGCAGTGTTGGGAGGAAGGAACTGTACCACAGGACGTGTGCGATGCAAACACGATCATGCTATTCAAGAACA
>JADBJO010009405.1:57500-68122 GCA_016801955.1 Conus betulinus
TCCCACTTCGCTGGCAGTTGGCAGACCCACACACTGTAACCATTTTCAGAGAAGTTGGAACTGCTCGGAAAAGATTATATGAATTGACACCAATTTTGGTGGTTGGTTTTTACAGTGTGGCCCTCTTCATTGCTGTTGTATGCTATGCTATTATGTGCTATCTGTTACAAGTAAGTGGAAGCATTTTACAAATCGTGATTATGAAAATAGCAAAAGTTTTAACGTTTCTTTTCGGGCTCAGCATACTTAGATAAGTTTGTAAACTGTATGCACATTATCCTTAGATATCATGGAATCCAGTTCCATGCAGACACCACTTTGTCTACGTGTATTATTTATTTGATCCTTGTCGGAGCACCACTAACCTTGTTTCATCAAAGAATGTTGAAGACATGCCACCCACGAAACATTTGAAGAAGAGGAGAAGATTCGCGGAGGACTGTTTGTGTAATACTGCTTTCTATGGAGGGCCACAGCGTCAGAATTGGTAGTCACAATTTTGGGTTCCTACATAAATGTGTAACTGTTGTTAGATCTAGATTTTTATTGTAATTAGTACTCCTGCTGGTCATGTATATATGCTTTCCTTTTAATACCCGCCACATTATCTGCATGGTCCTCGTAAATTTTCTTAATGAATTAATCCTGGCTCTTGGTTACAGTTTTCTTCAGTTACGTCGCCATTGTCAAGTTCGCGTCGCTCTTAATGGAGGAAAGGGACAAATCAAGTTAAAAAAAAAACAAAACAAAACAAACAAACAAACAAAACACTTACTGTGTGTTTGTGTGCATTTTAGAGCTGCTCTCGTGGAGACTGCACGTGTAGGCTCTTCACAGAGTTGGACACCCACTGATGTTCATTTTTATCCCATGCTTTATTGTCTGTCTTTCTGCAAAGGACGTTTCTCTTTATTTGTATGTAAGGCGTGGTGCACGTGGGCCAGTACAACAGCTGGGCTCGAGGTAACAGAAGGGAGAGGACGTCTGTCCTTTCACGGTTTTGAACATTGATACAAAAGTGAAAATGTACGAGAATGACTTGTGATAATGATGACAGTGATGGGTACCTATTCTCTCTCTCTCTCTCTCTCTCTCTGATTGTCTATTTCTCTATCTGTCTATCTATCTACCTTTCTGTCTGTCATTCCGTCTGTCTGTCTGTCTGTTTCACTATATATCTATCCATCTGTCTGTCTGTCTGTTTATCTATCTGTTTAACTTTACATCTCTCAATCTGTCTGTCTGTCTCTTTATTTATCTATCCATCTATCTGCCTGTCCCTTTATCAGTCTACCCATCTATTTTTCTGTCTATTCGTCCATCAATACATCTTTATCAGCTTGCTAGCTAGCTTGTAAGCTGTCTGTCTCTATGTCTATCTATCTATCTATAACTTCCCTTTCTGTGTGTGTGTGTGTGTGTGTGTATGTGTGTGCGTGCGTGCGTGCGAGCGTGTGTGCGTGTGGGTGCGTGTGTGTGTGCGTGCGTGCGTGCGTGTGTGTGTGTGTGTGTGTGTGTGTGTGTGTGTGTGTGTGTGTGTGTGTGTGTGTGTGTGTGTGTGTGTGTGTCTGTCTCTCTGTCTGTGTATGTGCCTGTGTGTCTGTGCGTCTGGGGGTGTATACGTTTCTTCTCTCACTCGCAGGGGACGGCCATACATCGGACACCATTTCGTTGTCATTGATCACAGTCGGCGTTGTGATGAGCGGAATGCAAAACAAACGATGCCAGTGACTGCGCCTACTCACCCAGTCACTGAACACATCGTTGAGGACGCTACACAGTCTCTTGTTGATCGACGAGTCCACTTTCACATGGACGTTTTTGTTTTAATTATCCTACGAGAAACATGTCTGTCGCTCGTAGAGTAATCGGCTTTTCACACTGGAGGGGCCATACTGGTAAAAATCAACACGCCTTCTCTCTCTCTCTCTCTCTCCTCTCTCTCTCTCTCTCTCTCTCTCTCTCTCTCTCATCCACACACACACACACACACACACACACACACACACACACACACACACACACACAAGCGTGTTGCGCGTGTATACTATCTTTTCTTTTTCCTCTCATGTGAGTCTTTTACTCGGGGTGCAAATGGAAACTGTCTAAACAAGCGCTGTTTTCAGTGGATAGTGAACGTGCTTTATTACCTTCGTTATGTGTGCCCAGCCCACACATCACGTCGACATGAAAAGGTATTCAAGCAATGCAACATGTTGATATTGTAATAACAGCGTTCTTTTTGCACCTACCTCCAGCATATACCACCATTATCACATCGGAATAGACAATGCAAGCAGCAGTCTACACATATAATGAACTCTTTTGACGCGGTTGCTTTCGTTGTAAACAGATGTTTCAGCTTCACAGCTTCATGACTCCACAAGGCTCTGTCTGGTAACCATCTTGTCATCATCATCTGTGTGTGTGTGTGTGTGTGTGTGTGTGTGTGTGTGTGTGTGTGTGAGTGTGTGTGTGTGTGTGTGTGTGTGTGTGTGTGTGTGTGTGTGTGTGTGTGTGTGTGTGTGTGTGTGTGTGTGTGTGTGTGTGTGTGTGTGTGTGTGTGTGTGTGTGTGTGTGTGCGTGCGTGTGTGTGTGTGTGTGTGCGCGCGCGCACGCGCGCGCTTGTGTGCATGTAAACGCATATATAACGAAAATAAGCACAATTGACTCATAAACTATTTCCAATATCTCGGCCTGTAACAGATCGTCCTCAGTCTTCCTTTAATAACAAGCCAGCAAAGTTGTGCTGTCACAGGTGTGTTAATTTCATCATGTACGAGAGAGAGAGAGAGAGAGAGAGAGAGAGAGAGAGAGAGAGAGAGAGAGAGAGAGAGAGAGAGAACTGTGCAAATATTCCATATTTATTTCAAACCCAGAAAAAAAAAGTAGATATCCCAAACCATCTGCCATGGCGAACTGGTCAGCGTCAGGGACTCCTGGCCAGGAGATCGAGGGATTGATTCCCATCAGAGCCATGTGGGGTTTTTCTACGCTGACAGGCTACTACCCAGAGTTGAGTTTGCTACGTGGGAAAAAACGCGACCATACAATTGACTTTCATCCACCTCTGTGAGTGTTGCACAAATTTTCTACCTATCTATAACATTGCAATATTGCAGGTGTCTTTATCTCTCGGGCCTGGGTGACGCTGGGATATGTTTTGAAAGTAAGCGTAGAGTACAAAACACACAGGCTCAGACCGGAATGGGAATCGGTAGCATCATCTTTATCATCCCCTCCCCATCGATCAGCATAAAAAAACAAACAAAAAAAAAAAAAAGAGGTTTCAAAATCTGTGCCCTTTCATGCTCTGCTCTTAAGGTGAGATCAGTTTCGATGTCCTTATTGCGTCCATGGCTTTGGTTTAATTTCGTCGGGATGACTGGTATCGTCAAATTCATGGAGGCTGTCGTTGGACGGACGTAGTGGCGCAACTAAGCATTTATTGTCATCAGTAGGGGGCTTAGTAGGTAGAGTCCTGCATACGTTGGATCAGAACAGGCGCCATTGAACACCACCGAAACTACCTAGCTGCAGGGCAGTGCCTTCTCCGGCGGGTTACCTCATGACGACTTGACGTAGGCTGCTCTCTGTGGATTACCGGTGCCGGAGCTGCGGCGGTATGGTTCTGGATGTGGTTGGCTCTGGATGTGGTTGTGAACGGACGGCCTCGGAATGAGCGATGTGGGTGCAATGCCACTGAGGTAGCACAGACGATGGAACAGCATAAAAAAAAAAACAAAAGAAAGAAAAACAGAAGAAAAGAAAGAAAAGAAAAAAAAAGGTCTAGGTTAAAAATCAGATCGATGATCTATCCAGCAAGACTACGCTGAAAGCACAGAATCCAAATCTGAACCAGAGATGGAGGGGGGGGGGGGGGGGGGGGGGGGGGGCGGAATAGCTCAGTCAGTAGAGCGCCGGACTCGTAATCCAAGGGTTGCGGATTTGAATCGCCGCCAGGGCGTTTCGATACAGGGGGATTTTTCCCTCGGAGTTAACATTAGTTCTGACTCCATTTCCCTTACAGTCCTTCGAATGAGACTATAAACCGAGGTTCCGAGTGTGAACGCACGCATAGCGTCTTGCACACACATAAAATCCCATCACCAACTTTCGGAAGAGAATGCCAGTTTGGCGTTGGTATGGATGACACGTTACACATAGCGTTTGGGGGTTTCTTTCTTTCTTTGTTTTTCTTTCTGTCATTCTGACTTGCTGTCTGTACGTCTGCTTTTTGTGTCTGTTTCTCTTTCTTTCTTTTTCTTTCTTTTTCTTTCTGCCTGTCTGTTTGTCTGTCTTGCTTTCCTTCTTTCTTTCTATTTTTTTTTCTCTTCTTTCTTTCTTGCTTTCTGTCTGTCTTTCTTTCGTTTGTGTTCAAACTCTGACAGACCTAACTGTAGAAGGTACACAAGATTAATTAATTTGATCAGTTAACGTTGAGTATGCATCCTTCATGGTGACACTTTTTTTTTTTAACTTGGTAGTGGGGGGGATTCCGTGACGTCTGGAGACAGATACAAGATGTCTGGCATTGGTTGCCAGGACACACACACACACACACACACACACACACACACACACACACACACAAACAAACACACACACACACACACACACACACACACACACACACAACCATGCAGACGCATGCGCATGCACATGCATGTGGTGGTCTTGCACACACACACACACACACACACACACACACACACACACACACACACACACACACACGCGCGCGCGCGCGCGCGCGCGCGCACACATCTTTCTTTTTCTTTCTTCTTTTCTTTTCTTTTCTTCTGTCTTTTTCTTTCTCTTTTTGTCTTTCTTTCTTTAGTTCTCCTAAATCTATATCAGACGCATGGCATGACAGGAAAGGTGATGTTGTTTATAGCCCAGTCGGCCTCAAAGGGCCCTGTCAGGTCTGCCAATAGCAGGGCACATTATCTACAATTCCATGCATGCGTCCAAGAGGTCCTGCCAGGCTCTAACCGATCAAATCTACATTTTGACGCTTCCTCTTCGCCATACATTTTTTTTCTCCAATGACTTGTTTCTGGTACATAATACCGATGATTCATTCTTATACTGGAGGGTGGGGGGATGGGTGTAGGGAGGGGTAGGCGGGGATGCAGTCATCTGCTTTTGATGATTGCATCTATAAACGAAAATATCATATAAATAGTTCTCTGCACGCACAGAAGGCTTCATAGAGACTGCACGGGCCATTGCTGTTCACTGTACCGCTACTCACAGCTCTCCTGGGTCGCCTGTTGTTCCTCTTTGTCATCCAGGTAAGGCCAGAGGCAGGTAAGCATTCACTGAGTACTTTGGGTTTGCTGCACGACGGGCTGTCTTTCATACACACTCGCTTGCAAAGACAATCATGCGCCCCGCATGCTACCACACATCCGACTCCTTTCTTTCAATGAAAAAACTCAGAATACCGTTTTTAAGTTTTTACTTGGTAAAAAACAAGAAGAAGAAGAAGAAGAAGAAGAATTTTCTTCTATTTGTGACACACTTCTTTTTGGCGCGTGGGGATTTTGATAGTTTTATTTTTCTTTGGCCAATACACACACACACACACACACACACACACACACACACACACACACACACACACACACTGTCACTACTGAACGCGGTCAACAGAAACCCCCCAAAATAAACAACTAAGGCAAAAATACTTTTCACAATGTAAAATATATAAACGACTTTTAAAGAAAACCAAGAAAACATATCGGAACAAACTCCTTAATTCACTAAACGAAGCCCTAGAAACTGATCCCAATTCAATATGGAAAACCGTTCGGGAACTGCAAACATACGATCATGAAATCTATGGTCAAGAAAATTGTCTCAGCGCGAACAAATGGTTTGAACTGAGTTAGATTATGAAATACTAGAAACGGAGGTAAGGAACGCGGTCAGAAAGCTGAAAAAAAAAAAATCCCCAGGCAAAGATGGAATTAGAAACGAAATGCTTAAAGCAATGTTACCTGAAATCGCTCCTCTTCTGAAAGACGCGTTTAACTTAATCTTAAAATCAGAAAAATACCCGGACCTCTGGGAAAACAGGAATCACAGTCCCAGTCTATAAGTCAGGCGGCCAGTCCAACCCCAACAATTACAGAGGCATAACTTTGAATAGTTCGCTTGGAAAAGTGTTTTGCAACATAATGAATGAAAGGTTAATGAATTATCTTGAGGCAAACCACCTCTTGGCAAAGGAGCAAGCAGGGTTCAGAAAGGGTTCACGGACCACTGATCAAATATTCATATTGTCAAAAAACTAGTTGATAAGGTACTAAAAGACAGAACTAAAAGGCTTTATTGCTGTTTTGTTGACTTCAGCAAAGCATTTGATAATATATGGCACGAAGCCCTACTGATGAAAATGATGCAAGCAGGAATAACTGGTAAATGCTACCAAATCATACAGGACATGTACAAACGGGGCTTCGGTTTGTACAAGAAGCCAATCTGGTTTCACTAAGGAAATATTAATACAAAAAGGTGTTCTCCAAGGTAATACCCTTAGCCCAACCTTATTTAACATATTCATAAATGACATAGTCGGATATCTCAGAGACCATGATTCCCCACGAATTTCTGACCCAAAAAAAACAAGTCGAAATTCCGTGTCTTTTGTATGCAGATGATTTAGCCATCCTCTCGACTTCAAAACAGGGACTTCAGAGTAAAAATTAAACCAGTTACACAACTACTGTTTAGACTGGGGGGAATGAAAATCAACACAGAGAAAACAAAGGTCGTTGTATTCACCAAATCAGATCCAAAGGCACCACTATTCTTCAATTGCGGTGAAAACATAATTGAAACAGTAGATCAATATAAATATCTTGGAGTCATTTTCCATAAAAACGGACATTTTACAGAAGCCCAAGAACACTTAGCAAGACAGGGGAATAAAGCCGCACATACCTTGAAGAGAACGTTTTATGGTCAAAATGTAAATATGAGAACAGTTACAACCCTATTCGACTCATTAGTCTCTCCCATCTTCACATATGGGTCGGAGGTGTGGTTCCCATCCTCTTACCAATACAAAGATGAAATATGTCAAGAAAAGAAAATGCAGCATTTGTTCAAAACCTGTCTTGCAAACAAATTTCCCACATGAAACCGCACACATTAAATTCTGCAGGCAATTATTAAGAGTTCATAGAAAAAGCAATGACATTACCGGTTTTGGGCGAACTGGGGAGATTCCCGATTACTTTTAAAGTGATAACCCAGACTATCGCATTCTGGATACACATATTAGAGTCAGACCAAGACTCTTACCAACAACAGATTTATCAGTCAATGATCTCTCAGGGCACCGAAGAAAGCAAATGGCCGAAGTTTATAAGACAAACCTTGTCAACGATAGGATTACAGCATGTCTGGGAAAATCAGGTACATTTAGTGTGACTCGCCTGAAGTTTCTAATCAATGCGAAGCTGGAAACGTTTTATATTGAGTTCTGGAAGAAACAAAAAAAGAACGAAAGCATCCAAGCTCAAATTTTATGCCACAGTTACTACCGAATACAAACAGGCGGCTTATTTGGAGCAACACACTGACACAGATTGCAGACGAGCACTAACTAGATTACGAATAAGTGCCCATGAACTCCAAATTGAGAGGGGCCGTTATACCAACACTGACAGAGAAAACAGATTATGCACAACATGCCACGTCGTTGAGGACGAACTACATTTTCTCGATGACTGCAAATTATTTGACCAACAACGTTATGACCTAATGACAAGGATCACACAAAAAACTGATTTTCCACCGCAGACTAACATGACAAAACCCTCGGAGCTCATGTTATTGGACTGCTTCCAACCTACTTGCCCAGTATATCCTGTTGTGTTTTTCTCTTCGGAGACAGAAAATTTAATCAGACTTGATACACACTGCTTTTTTTTCTTTCTGCTACTAATGTTATGTTGCAAGAGGTTGGGCCACACCCGGTTCATGACTCCGGATGTCCCTCTGCTGCCCCCTTTTTTTCCCATCTTGGGATGAGCCATGACAGGGATTCGAACCCATGCCCTTCTGGACATGCTCATTTCCACTTAATGACTCGCGCACTAACCACTGAGCCACAGGGACACCTGATATTTGTAGGAAAGTTAAGCCTTATGAAGTTCACTTTTGTTCCTCCTTGACCAGATCTAACTTGAACACCTCTCTGCCGCTTCTGCCATTGCTTTCAGGGCTTTGGTTTTTTCCCTCCCTGCAACTGAGAGCTGTTTCATGAGGATGTATGCAGACGTTCCCACAAAACCCCTAGCTCCAATTTCTGCAGTGAGGACTTTGACCTGATAGCCTTCTCTCCTCAGGCTGTTTGCCAGATCAGCATACTTTTCAGTCTTGTAGATCTGAGCTGCCTCCATTCTGTTCTCATATGGCACCGTGAGCTCGATCATGATCAGCTGCTTGGTTGACTGAGAGTGTAATACTATGTCTGGTCTCATGCCACTCTTGCTGATAATCTCTGGGTGACTATTCCATTCTGGGAGGTCTGCTGTGCACTCCCAGTCATCTGCCCCCTCCAGCAGACTCTGCCTGCATGTTCCGAGTGGCACTGTTGTTCTTGGCCATGATTCGCTGCCTCCTGCCGTGAAGAATGTTGCGGGTGCTTTTGGAGTCCTGATTTTCCCCTTTTTTTGTGGTGTTGGTACTAGCCCAGACTACTTGTACAATCTCTTTGAGCACTTGGTTGTGCCTCCATGTGTACCTTCCTTGAGCCAGGGCTACTTTACATGAGCTTAGGACATGCTCCACTGTTGTTTTTCATGGCAAAGGGGGCATGAAGGATCGTCTGTTTTTTCCCCACTTCACCAGGTTTGCATTTGAAGGCAGAAGGTCATATGCAGATCAGAGAATGAAGCTGATCCTGAGAGGGGCCATGTGCCAAATGTCATTCCAGTGAGACTTCTTTGGAGTGCATTTCCCACGTTGTCCATTGCCCTTGCTGGCTCTGCTGGACTGCTTTTTGGAGTCTTTTTTTGGTCTTCTTCTTTTCTCATCTCCTGAATCATCATGTCTCTTTTGGCTTTTCCTTGGCCTTTGACCACCATTCAGTTTTGGTCACCCCCAGTCCTTGTCTGTTGGTCTGTGTGTGTCCTGTTATTTCTCTGATCTTGAGACTTTCTTTTGCAGAATCCATCGCCTCTTGAACTTTCCATTTTCTGCCTGTCTTCAGCTGGGGCTTGATTGCTTCACCACCTTGTCTCCTGAGTCCTCCAGCATGCTTTGAAGTCTGATCTTCCCTGCTTTATAGTCCTCCAGGATGGATTTCAGTGGTAGTTTCAGCTTTGCTTGGCGACAGTATAGCGCTATGTCAGTCAGACAGGGTGGGACACCAAGCCATTTCCTTGTGAACTTGTTGATTTTGGATTCCATTGCCTCCACTATGCTGGTGCAGATGTCGTATATCATCAGAGGCCATAGGAGCTTTGGTATCAGCATGAACTGCAGACACCAGACCTTGTATTTGCCAGGGAGCCCACACTGGTCAATGGTCTCCAAGCCTTCTTCCGACATCTGTTGGTTGGTTTCTTTTGCTCTTCGTGTGTCTTTCAGCGTATCATCATACCATCTTCCAAGGCTTCTTGACTGGCTCTTCTGTTACTGTTGGAATGGTCTGGTTGGCAACACTGAAGACCACAGATTCGGCCACTTTTCCTTTCCTCAGTGAGAGACTCCATGATTTCTTTGGCTTGAACTTCATTCTGGATGAGGCAACTATGTCGTCCAGTCTCTCCAGCACGTGACGTGTCTCGTCTTCTCTGGATGAAATCACTGTAGTGTCATCCATGAAGGCCTTGAGAGGGGGCATCTTGTATCCATCGCCAAGGTCTGTTTGTCTTGCGTTGCTTCTTGCTGCTTTCAAGATGACTTCCATTGCCAACACGAACAGTATTGGGGAAATGGCACAGCCCATTGCAATGCCCACTTCCAAGTTGATCCAATCTGTTGTGTACTCCTTGGTAGAGAACCGCATGAGAAGCCATTGAAGTACTTCTTGAGCATGTCGCGGATGTTCTTTGGCAACATGGTACATCTTAAGAGCCAACTGTATCATCTCATGGGGTACAGATCCGTATGCGTTTGCCAGGTCGAGCCACACTACGTCCAGGTCTCTCTTTTCTGTTTTTGCTCTTTGGATTGCGTCCCAGATCATTGTGGCGTGTTCTATACAGCCAGCCACGCCTGGAATGCCACCTTTCTGGACTGACACATCCAAGTACTTGTTTTTCATGAGGTACTTGGTCAGCCTTGCTGCCATGACAGAGAAGAAGATTTTTCCTTCGACGTTCAGTAGTGATATTGGCCTGAACTGGCTGATGTCACTTGAGTTTTGCTCTTTGGGGATGTACACACCATCTGCCGTCATCCACTGGCCGCTGATCTGATTTCTCCAAGCTGATCGCAGCAGCCTGTGGAGCCACTCCAGCACCTTGGGACATTTCTGTACAGCTGGTAAGGTATTCCGTTTGGCCCTGGTGATGATTTGGCTCTGGCTTTGTCGACCACCTTCTGAACTGTTCCTCAGGGTTGGTTGGCCACACCAGACCTTGAATGTCGAGTGGTGC
>JADBJO010009405.1:68367-73367 GCA_016801955.1 Conus betulinus
TTTTCAGCTGGCAGAGCAGTCTTCATTTGCTTCTTGAGTTTTTCTTTTGGACCCTGATCTTGTCCATCTCTTCTTGGCGTCTGGATTTCTTTGGAGGGTGTTTTCTCTTTGGGTAGTTTTGCTCCATAGGCGTCTCTACATGTGGCATACACAATGTCCCCATATATGGCTAGTTTGTGTTCCAGGGTGCTTTTCCCTATCAGTGCATCGAGTCTTTGGACGATTTTTGCATCCAGTTTCTCCCAATCTTCAGTCTCGTTTGCTCGTGGCAGGTTGAGTTTCAGGCGCCTGGCATCGAGGGCCTGTGCAAATTCCTCATCCGAACCAACAGCGTGGATGTCCTTGGCACTGTGGTTTAAATCCTGGCCTTGGTCTTCCGACGTCTTATCTGCTGATGCAGTGCGCTGCTGCTCATTCAGATGAGTCTTCACACATCCCATCTTTGTTCTATGGATCTTCATGCCACGGGTGGTAGCGAAACGCTTTCCACAGACACATGGATATTCCATTTGGTCCATGTTCGTAGTCCGTTTGGGATTTGCAGTCGTGATTGGATGAGCACCGATGGATTCATCATTCTCTCCCCCTTTCGGTGAATCCTGGGAGCATCTTTTCCTTTTGTTTTTAGTAGCCACATGTTGAAGGCAAAGTGGGGAGCCAGCCCACAGAGCCCTTGGTTCTGGTCTTTCCCAGTGTCCTCCGGTCTTTCCCGGACGTCCTCCGGCCTATTCCGGAAGTCAGTGGGTTTACCCATGCATCAGTAGAAAAAAAAACTCGTGCTCAGAAGAGAGAGAATATATATATATATATATATATATATATATAAACAAAGCTTGCTCTTATCTATTAGACTGAAGAAATAGTAGGGGGAAATAAGCATTCATATATATAGGTAGATAATTCTGCTTAACTAAAAGTATGTCCTTCAGCACACACACAATATATATATATATATATATATATATATATATATATATATATACATATATATATATATATATACACACAGTAATCCCCAACTTAGAGAGCAGGAGCAAGGTGAGAGAGAGAGAGAGAGAGAGAGAGAGAGAGAGAGAGAGAGAGAGAGAGAGGGGGGGGGGGGGAGAACAAAAGATATAGAACACGGGGAAGTCACGCTGACTGTCTACAGGGAGGGGCTGAGGAAGGCTCTTGCTTACGCAGACAAAACAAGTGGTTTACAATTTGTCTCACTATTTTTAATTTTGTCTCACTAAACACAATTTCAATTCAACAATCAACCACTGGTTTATTTAACCAGAGCACAACAATGAATTTTGAATCAAAAGATTTTCATAACCGAAATTGAGGTTAACATCAAACATAAAATAAATCATCAAAAGGGGTCCAGCCCAACATAAGCATCATCCCATCCCTGTGGTTCTGCAGGTATATTGAGATGGGTAGCTGAGTATTGGTAGTTGCAGACTAGGCCAGGGACAACTTTGGGGTGCAGGGTAAATGAGGGTAATTGGGCAAGATTGGAGGGAGACAAGGGTAAGGCGGAAAATAAAATTGTAGCAGAAAAACGACGCAGTTGAAGAAAAAGAACGGCCCCTGGGAATCACACATAACACAATACATTAACCTTCTATGGCGAAGAAATCTGCTGTTAAAAACTACAAACAAGAGCAACAAGCTGCTGAGCATAAAAGAACACATCAATAAAAACACATCAAGCTTGGGACACACAACAAATATCCCAGCAATTCGGCAATCTTAACCCACCACTAGCGTGGAAATATTATGCCTTTCACACACTCTTACAAACTCTTCCATACATGAACATTCAATCCTTGTGCAGGAATAACCAACAACCATCCTAAAAATATTCCTACATTAGTGCAACAACAATCTGTCTCCACAAACTCCTAGCACTGAGAAAAGCTCAAATGTAGTAACACAATACATGCTAACAAAGCTAAACAACTCTTTTCTCCTTAGTTGCAAGGGTCATTCCATGAGAACAAAGGAATAAAAAGTTTTTCTTTCACTGGAACTAGGCCCTAACTGTACAAATTTCTATTAGTACAATAATTTAATGTCAGAAGTATTGGGCTAAATTATGAACCCTAGCCCTAAGCACACATTGTTAGCAATGACCCTTAAAGGAATGTGACAGACAATATACAGACTGAGGGAAATCAAAATGAGAAATAAATTCAAACTGGCCACTAAGATTAGACTCTTAGCTCTGTTCAACTTGAGAAAGGACAGCACAAGAGAACTGAATAAGCATGACAGAAGAAATAAGTCTGTTAATTTCTTTAACATGCCTAAATACTATTTCAAACAAGACAGCTACTAAATATCCTGTAAAATGGCCAGGATCCTTTCCCCAATTTCAAGATGTCTCCCAAAAGCACATGGTAAGCCAAACCGGTTCAACATACTAACTTGGACCAGTATCTAGACAAGCCCAATTCACAATATGATCAGTAACAATATACAGGCTTAGTTTTAGTCTAATTTACTCATAATCTTACTACAGCTTACTAACCTTGAATTAAAAGACCACTCTGCCAACTTTGTTTTCCCTCTTTGTTCTTCCTTCTAGAGAGACAAGGTGTCTCCCTCTCCCTCCAGCGGTCAAAATGTGCAGGTACTTGCTTTGTCAAGGAACAGGAAATAGGATGTGGAACTTGTCAGGAAACAGGAAGTAGGTTGGGGAACTTGATTATCATTTCCCTAAATTAATTAATTTCAACCCCCCCCCCCCCCCCCCAAAAAAAAAAAAATAATAAATAAATAAATAAATAAATTACCTCTAGTAACTTTCCCAACAAGATTTTGTATACAAGGAATACAAATAGTAAACTAGAACCAAATCAAAATACATTATCTTCAATTCCACAACCTTCGCTTAACTGCTCGAGGGGGACAACTCTCCAAAGGAAACACTTCTTAACAAAAGACTAAAATTGCGGTTACTTCCCTTGAACTGTGCTTGTGTAGACCAGCCCTCTGTCATGCTGTCTACATATATATATATATATATATATATATATATATATATATATATATATATATACATACATATACAGACATACATACATATACACACACATATATACACACACACACACACACACACACACACACACACACACACACACACACCACAGAGAGAGAGAGAGAGAGAGAGAGAGAGAGAGAGAGAGAGAGAGAGAGAGAGAGAGAGAGAGAGATTATTCAACAATATTCCGAAAACAGTAGTAGTGAACCCTGTTTTCCAGTTCATACATTTGTTGTGCGCAGTTCATTTGTTTTCACTTTCTGTTATGTCACACAGATGCTGAACCTGCCCCACACAACCAAATCACTCTGAGTTCACCGATCCAGTTCTTATCATTCAAAATACTTCAAGATCAGAATGCTTTTTGCAGCAGACATCATCATCCCAAGGGCCAAGAGGGGGCTGTCAGGGTTCCCGTACAGGGTGTTTTCCCCCTAGAAAGACGCGACACTCTGTTAGTGAAACTCAACGAAGTACTAACTAGATGGTGCTTACCCCTAGAAAGACACGATACTCAGGTAGTGAACTCAGTGAAGTACTGACTAGATGGTGCTTCCCCCTAGAAAGACAAGACACTCACTTAATGAATTAAATAAAGTACTAACTAGATGGTGCTTGCCCCTAGAAAGACAAGACACTCTGTTAGTGAACTAATAAAGTACTAACTAGATGGTGCTTGCACCTAGAAAGACAAGACACTCTGTTAGTAACTAAATGAAGTACTACCTAGATGGTGCTTGCACCTAGAAAGACAAGACACTCTGATAGTAACTAAATGAGGTACTGACTAGATGGTGCTTGCCCCTAGAAAGACAAGACGCTCTATTAATCAAGTAATTGAAGTACTGACTAGATGATGCTTGCCCCTAGAAAGACAAGACACTCTATTAATCAACTAATTGAAGTACTGACTAGATGATGCTTGCCCCTAGAAAGACAAGACACTCTGTTAGTGAACTGAATGAAGTACTAGCTAGATAGTGCTTGCCCCTAGAAAGACAAGACACTCTGTTAATGAACTAAATGAATTGTTAACTTGATGGTGCTTGCCCCTAGAAAGACAAGACCCTCTGGTAGTGAACTAAATGAAGTACTAACTAGATGGTGCTTGCACCTAGAAAGACAAGACACTCTGGTAGTGAACTAAATGAAGTACTAACTAGATGGTGCTTGCCCCTAGAAAGACAAGACACTCTGGTAGTGAACTAAATGAAGTACTAACTAGATGGTGCTTGCCCCTAGAAAGACAAGACACTCTGGTAGTGAACTAAATAAAGTACTAACTAGATGATGGATCGCAGGGTCCACAACGTACCTATCGAGAGTATGAACAGGGTAGCATTTGGAAATATTTCCGATCACGATCGAAATGAAGTACACACAATTCATAATTTAAAACTGGGATAAAAGCGTGTATTGAAAATGATGTATGTTGACACTTCCCATCTCCACCCTCAGAATCGACAATATTCAGGGCGTACAAAAACAGCAGAGAGTTTAGCTCTACTCTATTCACGTTCTGTCCTTCTTTCTCTTCTTTTCCTCCCAGCTAATTTCTTCTTCTCTCTTCTAAGACCCCCCCTCTCTCTCTCTCTCTCTCTCTCTCTCTCTCTCTCTCTCTCTCACACACACACACACACACACACACACACACACACACACACACACACACACACACACACACACACACTGTGAGTGAAGTAAACGCCCTATGAAAGTGAGATGTCAATGCTAATTGAAAGACAAAAACAACAACCCCCACCCCCTATCCCCCTTTTCTTCTTCAGGGGGTGCATTGGCTGTTTCAGCGTGAAAGTAGTGCACCTGTGTACAAGGAACCCCCCTCCCCCCCCCCCCCCCCCCCCCCTCCCCCGTTTGTGTTTGATGATCTTCTAATCTTTGATGGGCTTTTATTCATAAAAAAGAAAGTTCCTTTCCATGTATGGATGAAGCAAACAGGTTCGAA
>JADBJO010009406.1:5000-15000 GCA_016801955.1 Conus betulinus
GTCTTTTTTTCTCTCTCGCTCTCTTCTTCTTCTCCGGAAACATTTCTTGTTTCTTTATTCAGTGTCTTCCTTCTTCACCAGGAACATTTCGCGTTGCTTCCTGGCACTTTTCATTTTATGTTGTCTTTTACGTCTTTGCTTACTGCTGTTCTGTTCTTTCTTTCTTCCTTTATTTGGCACCTTCATCTCCTTCTCTTCCCCTCTTGCCTCTGTGCTCTGGGGGGGGGGGGGGTGGGGGGGGGGGGGGGGGGGGGGGGGGGGGATGGTTTATCGATTTTTCGGCTCCGCTGATGTCACCTTTGCTCTTTGAGCCTGTTTTTTTGTGGCCAGTTCTTCTTTAACGACCCTTTTGTCCTAGTTTGGTCTCCTGTCCTTTCCCTTAAATCATGTCCTTAGCTGAATGGTAGGGGAAAAAGTGGTGGGGGGAGGGGGGTGGGATTGGGAAGAGAGTTGTGATGAGGAAGGGATTGCTAGACAGAGCAGAAATAACTTTTCCGGTAAAAGCACAAAATGGAGATGGAAGGAGAAATAAAGAGCATCGCGTAGACACGGGGTGGTGGGTTATTGTTTGATCGTAGTTTGAGACCGTTGGCGTTGACAGTTCTGTCCGCTCTTAAACGTGTTTTGATGTTGTACATCTTTCTTGCCTGGTAGACTCGATTCTCCTGTCTTCTTCATTCAGCTATATGATCTATCACTCTTTGCGCGTTAAAAAGCATTGTGGGCGGACGCTAGTTGGCTTCGTTGGTCTACGGATTTGCGTCATTGTTTTGTGTGTGTGTGTGTGTGTGTGTGTGTGCGCGCGCGCGCGCGCGCGCGTGCGTGTGTGTATATGCGTGCGTGCGTGCGCGTGTGTGTGCATATGTATGTGTGCATGGTGCATGTGTGTAGCTGCTTGTGTGTGCGTATGCGGTGTGTGTGTGTGTGTGTGGTGTGTGTGTGTGTGTGTGTGTGTGTGTGTGTGCGTGCGTGCGTGCGTGCGTGCGTGTGCGTGTGCGCGCGCGCGTTTGCGTATGTGTGTCTATGTGTGTGTGTGTGTGTGTGTGTGTGTGTGTGTGTGGTGTGTGTGTGTGTGTGTGTGTGTGTGTGTGATATTAAGTTGTGTCCCATTTGTGAAGCACTCTATTGCTTTTTCCCATTTGAAGGTATTGCAGTGTAGTGTCGTGTAATGAAATATGGATAAATGCCGGTTAGTTTCATATGTGAGTGGTCTTTATTCCTTGGATCTGTTTCGCCTCATAAATCCCGTTCACGATCCCGTATCTGAGCTGATGGACTGCCATTTTTTCAATATCAAAAGGAGTATGACGGCTGTGTTTTGTCACCATATATTCATTTGTATGCATCATAGTTTTGTCATTGTTTGTTTATTGGTATTCATTATGGTGTTGTCATCGTCTGTTGGTTAGTATGCATCACCGTTTTGTCATCGTCTGTTGGTAAGTATATAACTGTTTTGTCATCGTCTGTTAGTATACATTATCGTTTTGTTATCGTCTGTTGGTATACATTATCGTTTGTTATCGTCTGTTGGTATACATTATCGTTTTGCTATCGTCTGTTGGTGTACATTATCGTCTTGTCATCGTCTGTTGGTATACATTATCGTTTTGTTATCGTCTATGTGTTAGCATGCATTATCGTTCTGTCAGTGTCTTGTTATTGGTGGTATGAAATCATTGTCTTTTTATTGGTACAAATTGTCTGATTATTTGTAGACTTCATCGTTTTGTCATTGTGCTTATGTTAGTCTGCGGTGTCGTTGTGTCATCGTCTGTTTATTGGTATACATTGTCGTGTTCTCATTGTCTGTTTATCGCTATGCATTGTCGTGTTCTCATTGTCTGTCTGTCTGTCTGTCAGTATGCACTAGCGTTATGTCATTGTTTGTTAGTGTGCATTATTGTATTGTCATCTTCTGTGTTGTTAGTGTGCATTATTGTATTGTCATCTTCTGTTTGTTGGTGTGCATTACTGTGTTGTCATCTTCTGTTTGTTAGTGTGCATTATTGTATTGTCATCTTCTGTTTGTTAGTGTGCATTATTGTATTGTCATCTTCTGTTTGTTAGTGTGCATTACTGTATTGTCATCTTCTGTTTGTTAGTGGCATTATTGTATTGTCATATCTTCTGTTTGTTAATGTACATTATTGCATTGTCATCTTCTGTTTTGTTTTATGCATTATCATTTTGTCATTTTTCTGTTTGTTTGTATGCATTATCATTTTGTCATTTTCTGATTTTATTAGTATGCATTATCGATTTGCCATTGTCTGTTTAATTGTATGCATCATCGTTTTGTCATCGTTTATTAGTATGTATTATCGTTGTGCCATTGTCTGTCTACTGGTATGATTATTGTTTTGTCATTTTCTGTTTATTCGTATGCATCAATTTTATTGTTGTTCAGTGTGCATCATCGTTGTATGATAGTGTATCAGTAGGAATCATCGTATTGTTATCGTCTGCATATAGATTTGCCATCATCGTTTTGTCATAGTCTGTTGGTAGACGTACATCATTGTTTAGTCATCGTCTGTTGATAGACGTGCGTCATGTTTAGTCATCGTCTGTTGGTAGACGTACATCATTGTTTAGTCATCGTCTGTTGATAGACGGCGTCATTGGTCATCGTCTGTTGATAGACGTGCATCATTGTTTGGTCATCGTCTGTTGGTAGATGCGCATCGTGATTTTTGTCAATATATGTGTGACTTTGCCAGAAAACTCAAAAACGGTGTGTGTCCGACTGTCGGTGGAGTAAACGGGCGTGTGTCCGACTGTCGGTGGAGTGCTTCTAACACGGGATGATGGATGTATAACCCACTTCCACAAGATCTTTCTGCTCAGCGTTCGGGCCATTCGTCAGTTCAGGTCAGCCGGTTGTATGGAAGGCTCTTCTCTTCACAGTTGGTATAACACTCCAGCCTTTAACCGCCCAGCGGAAGAAAAAGTTGCACGGAAATAGTTATAAACAGTGCCCTCAAGGGGGCGCTCTTTTCATCTGTGCCGAGAGGGAAGTTTACAGTAGAGGGTGGTGTGTGTGAGGGGAGGGGGGGGGGGGGGGGGGGGGGGGGGAGGAGCCAGCCAGTAGTCTGCTGTCGATGGTCTTTCAGAGTGGAAAGAAGCATGTCGTGGCATTGCCCGTGGGCAGTAGGGCGCCTTTCCTGATAGACATCTTTCATCACGAACGCGTTTTGGTCCCTGACTAGTTCTACATGCTGGTGGTAATCTGGCGTGGACATCAAAAGCGGTTCTCCATTGCCTGCCCCTCTGGTCTGCCTGTTGATAGCCAGCTCTCCAACTACCACTGCACACACTCACCTACAGGCCGCCGCTTGAAAGATCTGACCAGGGCTAGGCTGTGTGATCCCAGTTTTTCCTACTGAAGGGCAAGAGCATAATCTTGGAGGGCGTTTTTCAAAGGCTGGGGAGGAGATGAGAGAGAGAGAGAGAGAGAGAGAGAGAGAGGGAGAGAGAGAGAGAGAGAGAGAGAGAGACACACACACACCACACACACACACACACACACACACACACAGAAGTGGGTTGGGATGGGATAAAGGAATGGGCATAAAACCATGTTGGATATACGGGATGGAGATAGAAATCAGAACCAAAACAGCAGAGCAACTGTCAGCGTCACACTGGAATCACCATCCTCAGCAGTCTTATTTGAGCCTGCATCCACTAAGGGCTGAACGTCGTATTTGAATTGCCAGTCACAACGGGCCAACTGTCGTGTTTGAACCGACAGCCACAGCGGGCCGAATGTCTTCTTTTCTGTTGTTGTTATAGGCGAAAAAAAAATATTGGGAGGGAACTGGAAGTGCAGGAGGAAGGAAGAGATGGAATGATGGATGGATGAAGCGAAGGATGGATGGATGGATGAAGTGAAGGACGGATGGAGTTTTGCCTGGATTAAGTGATGGCTGGATGGGAAGATGGATGAATAAAGTGAATGTTGATGAAGTGATGGATGGATTGAGGGATGGATGATTTGAGTGATGAAGGGATCGATGGATGAATGGAATGGAGCGATGGATATATTGATTGATGAATGAATGGTGTTAGGATGAATGAAGTGAAGGATGGACGGCGTTATGCCTGGATTAAGTGATGGAGGGATGGAAAGAAGGGATGAATGAAGTGAAGGAAGGACGGCGTTATGCTTGGATTAAGTGATGGAGGGATGGAACGAAGGATGGATGAAGTGAAGGATGGATGAAGTGAATGATGGATGGAGTTTTGGATTGATTAATGAATGGATTGAGTGATGGAGGGGATGGATGAAAGTATGACTGGAGCGATGAATTGGAGGGTGGAGGGTGGGTTAATGAAACGAGTGACGACAAGTGGATGGAATGATGGGGAAAACAGGACAGGACTCCGTGCAGTGTCATCTGACAGTGGATGGACTGATGGGATGGATAACAGGACACAGACTCCGTGCAGTGTCATCTGACAGTGGATGGAATGATGTGATGGATAACAGGACACAGACTCCGTGCAGTGTCATCTGACAGTGGATGGAATGATGGGATGGACAACAGGACACAGACTCCGTGCAGTGTCATCTGACAGTGGATGGAATGATGGGATGGATAACAGGACACAGACTCCGTTGCAGTGTCATACTGATGGTGGATGGACTGATCGGATCGATAACAGGACACAGACTCCGTGCAGTGTCATCTGATGGGTGGAGGGACTGATGGGAAGGATAACAGGACACAGGACTCCGTGCAGTGTCATCTGACAGCATCGCACAAGGAGAGGGTGAAAAGGAAGGAGAGAGTTAGGATAATGGATGGGGAAGGAAACGGATGAAATAGGCGGCGGCGGTAGTTGTGTGTGTGTGTGTGTGTGTGTTGTGTGGGGTGTGTGTGTGTGTGTGTGGGTGTTTAAGTGTGTGTGGTGTTGTGTGTGTGTGTGGGTGTCGTGTGCTGAGAGAGAGAGAGAGAGGGAGAGAGAGAGAGAGAGCGAGGAGAGGAGAGAGAGAGAGAAGGGAGTAGGGCAGACTTTGATGATGTTTTCCCACTCGAAGATAGTTTACGTCGTCGCCGAAGACGTCCCCGTAATCAAAAGAAAAACCGTAATGTGTTTAAATCCTGTCCTCCGCCTCCCAACATTTCCACCTCCCCACTCCTCCCCCTCTTCCCCTTCCCGACAAATTGACAGAATTGGAAAAAGGCGGCGGGGATGGAGTGGGTGGGGGGGGGGGGGGGGGGGGAGAGGGGGGGGGGGAGGGGGGGGGGGGAGAGGACATCGTAGCTGAAGGGATAAGAAACTCTAAATTCCAGCCTGCAGGCTCTTTGAGACGTGGTGGCAGGGTGATCTGGGCACCGGCAGGACAGATCCCTGTTACCCCAGTGCTTAGCCCGGAGCGCTTTGAGACTTGAAGGTTTTTAATGTCTTCACAGAGGATGAAAGGGATTTTTGACTGGATAAGTGGGTGCCGGCGCGCTTGGCTCTTCTCTCTCTCTACTCTGTTTCTCNAAGTGATGGAGGGATGGAACGAAGGGATGAAGTGAGGAAGTGAGGATGGATGAAGTGAATGATGGATGGAGTTTGGATTGATTAAGTGATGAATGGATTGAGTGATGGAGGGGATGGATGAAAAGTATGACTGGAGCGATGAATTGGAGGGTGGAGGGTGGGTTAATGAAACGAGTGACAGACAAGTGGATGGAATGATGGGAAAACAGGACAGAGACTCCCGTGCAGTGTCATCTGACAGTGGATGGACTGATGGGATGGATAACAGGACACAGACTCCGTGCAGTGTCATCTGACAGTGGATGGAATGATGTGATGGATAACAGGACACAGACTCCGTGCAGTGTCATCTGACAGTGGATGGAATGATGGGATGGACAACAGGACACAGACTCCGTGCAGTGTCATCTGACAGTGGATGGAATGATGGGATGGATAACAGGACACAGACTCCGTGCAGTGTCATCTGATGGTGGATGGACTGATCGGATCGATAACAGGACACAGACTCCGTGCAGTGTCATCTGATGGTGGATGGACTGATGGGATGGATAACAGGACACAGACTCCGTGCAGTGTCATCTGACAGCATCGCACAAGGAGAGAGGGTGAAAGGAAGAGAGTTAGGATAATGGATGGGGGAAGGAAACGGATGAAATAGGCGGCGGTAGTGTGTGTGTGTGTGTGTGTGTGTGTGGGTGGTGTGTGTGTGTGTGTGTGTGTTTAAGTGGTGTGTGTGTGTGTGTGTGTGTGTGTGTGTGTGTGAGAGAGAGAGAGAGAGAGAGAGCGAGAGAGAGAGAGAGAGAGAAGAGAGAGAGGAGAAGAGTAGGGCAGACTGATGGTTTTTCCCACTCGAAGATAGTTTACGTCGCCGAAGACGTCCCCGTAATCAAAAGAAAACCGTAATGTGTTTAATCCTGTCCTCCGCCCTCCCAACATTTCCACCTCCCCACTCCCTCCCTCTTCCCCTTCCCGACAGAATTGGAAGAGGAGTGGGTGAAAAGGGCGGGGGATGAGATGAGGGGGGGGGGGGGGGGGGGGGGGTGAGAGACCATCGTAGCTGAAGGGATAAGAAACTCTCATTCCAGCCTGCAGGCTCTTTGAGACGTGGTGGCAGGGTGATCTGGGCACCGGGCAGGACAGATCCCTGTTACAGTGCTTAGCCGGAGTCTTTGAGACTTGAAGGTTTTTAATGTCTTCACAGAGGATGAAAGGATTTTTACTGAGTATGTGGTGTCCGCGCGCTGGCTCTCTCTCTCTCTCTCATCTCTCTCTCTCTCTCTCTCTCCTCTCTCTCTCTCTCCTCTCTCTCTCCTCTCTGTGTGTGTGTGGGTGTGTGTGGTGTAAACCCTGTGCACATTTATACATCTAGTTTCCGTTCATAAGTTCATGTCTGGTGTGTGTGTGTGTGTGTGTGTTGTGTGTGTGTGTGTGTGAGGAGAGAGAGAGAGAGAGAGAGAGAGAGAGAGAGAGAGAGAGAGAGAGAGAGTTGTACCGTACCTTTTCCCCTTCTCTGTTCTGCGCCGTTTCCCCTCCCCCCCCCCCCCCCCCCCTCCCCCCCCTACCCTCCTCTCACTCCTCCTCTCCCCCAGTCCCCCCCACCTCCACCTTTTTCTTTTCTAACCATTCTGAACCTTTGCTGAAGAGTTTTGATCAACGACGATCCATTTGGTTGTCTTCTCTTTTGCCCCGCTTCATGTCTTGTTTGCATAGGATGATTTGGTCAGTTAATACGGAACTGCGTCGGGTAGAAGATCCAAGTGGAGAGTTCGTTGTGTGGTTTCTGGTCTGTGCGCTGACCGTTACTGACTCTACCTCGGTTATTAGACAGAAGAGCTGACCACTCTCACTCTTAACACATGGTGACCTCCCTTGCATGATGTTTGGACCGTTAGCCACGGCCTTCAAGTTTTCTCATCTCTACTGATTATTCTGGACCTTTTTTTTTTTTTTCTTAATGTACTTGTAAAATTTCTCCCCATTTCCGAATTCTGGTCTTCGCCGGCTGCCATGGCGATAGTTGGATTTTGGTTATTTCCTTTTGGTAGTGGTGGTACTATAGAATTGCTGATGGTGTAGAGGCCAGGGATGACTGTCACAGCCAGGCCGGCTTCTGCTGATGGTGTGTAGAGATCATGGATGACTGTCACAACCAGGCCGGCTTCTGCTGATGGTGTGTAGAGATCATGGATGACTGTCACAACCAGGCCGGCTTCTGCTGATGGTGTGTAGAGATCATGGATGACTGTCACAACCAGGCCGGCTTCTGCTGATGGTGTGTAGAGATCATGGATGACTGTCACAACCAGGCCGGCTTCTGCTGATGGTGTGTAGAGATCATGGATGACTGTCACAACCAGGCCGGCTTCTGCTGATGGTGTGTAGAGATCATGGATGACTGTCACAACCAGGCCGGCTTCTACCGTTGACAGTCGTCGAGGAGACGAAAGTGGACACCAGCCAGGCTAACTGAAGGTTATGGTGGCCAGGCAGAATTCCATGATTCCCGTATGGTGTCAGTCAAGGCTTTGATCTTTGCTCATGTACGCCGTCATCTTCCGTATCTCCACACCCCTGTTCTCCATGTCAGTCTCTCCCAATGTTTGTCCCAGTCCTTTTAAAATGACTGAGGATTTTTTTTTTTCTGCAAATGTTTTCAACCTGTGCTTACTTGTTGCATACGTAGGACGCTGTGAGAGGGTTCGGTTTGATGATATAGTTCTTAAACCACTGCAGATGACTGGCAAAGAAACTATGTCATCTCTCATTAGCTGTGTTAAAAGATCTAGGAAAATGCCTGGCTAATGCTCAACCTCCCCTCCCCATTTCGTTTCTGTCGCGCTCTTTGATTTCCCTGTCCTTTAAACCTCTTGCCCCCATTCTCCTTCCTCCCACTCCCGTGTCGCGCAGTCATGGAGGAATCTTGTTTACACCTCTCATAAGCCGCTTATTCCTCGTGTTTCACGCCTGTGCTGGTTGAGTCCATTTCTCTGATGATGGGATGGTGGAGATGTCCTCCCGGTAGAAAGCAAACAAAATGAACCAGAGCTTGTCGTGGATGCCTCTGGCCAACGATTGATTACACACAGCCTCCAGGGAATCAGTGATAGCCCCCATTGCGGCCTTTAGCGAATCATCGATTGCAGGTCTTTAGCGACCCATTGATTATACAGCCTTCAGGGCGGGGGGGGGGTATGTTTGAGGAAAAACAAAGAAAAATGGAATGGAAACGGTTATAGAACAAATCTCTGTCGCCCCCCACCTCCTTTCTCTTCCTCCCTCCACCCCACCCACCCCTGTCTTTTAGCTTCCACACACCCTCCTTCCCCACTTGATTTCTGTCTCTGTCTGTCTGTCTGTGTGTCTCTGTCTGTCTGTCTGTCTGTCTCTCTCTGTCTGTCTGTCTTTGCCTGCCTGTCTCCATCTCTGTATCTCTCTCTCAGTATGTCTGTCTGTCTGTCTCTGTTCCTGTCTTTGTCTGTCTGTCTCTCTCCTTCCCCCCCCCCCCCCTCTCTCTCTCTCTTTGTGTCTGTCTCGAACTCTCTCATTGTCTGCTTCTCTGCCTGTCTCTGCCCCCCCCCCCCCCCCCCTCTCTCTCTCTTTCTCCCTCTCTGTCCTTTCTGTCTGTCTGCCTGTCTCTGTCCCCCCCCCCCCCCCCCCCCCCCCCCCCCCCCCCCCCCCAACCTCTCTCTGTCTTCTTACTCCGTTGCTTCTCCTGTTCTTTTCTTTCTTTTTTTTATCCTACCCTGTTCTTCCTGCCCCCGCCCTCCCATCGTTTCCATCATTGTCCACGAACTGACTGTAGGGAGAAAAGAGGGAGATATGCAGATAAAGGATGGAGGAGGGGAGAAAAGAGGGAGATATGCAGATAAAGGATGGAGGAGGGGAGAAATGAGTGAGATATGCAGATAAAGGATGGAGGGAGGGGAGAAAAGAGGGAGATATGCAGATAAAGGATGGAGGAGGGGAGAAGAAAAGAGGGAGATATGCAGATAAAGGATGGAGGAGGGGAGAAAAGAGGGATATGCAGGTAAAGGATGGAGGAGGGGAGGAAAAGAGTGAGATATGCAGATAAAGGATGGAGGAGGGGAGAAAAGAGGGAGATATGCAGAGAAAGGATGGAGGAGGGGAGAAAAAGAGTGAGATATGCAGATAAAGGATGGAGGAGGGAGAGGGCGAGGGAGATATGCAGAGAAAGGATGGAGGAGGGGAGGGAAAAAGAGGGAGATATGCAGATAAAAGGATGGAGGAGGGGAGAAAAGAGTGAGATATGCAGATAAAGGATGGAGGAGGGGAGAAAAGAGGGAGATATGCAGGTAAAGGATGGAGGAGGGGAGAAATGAGTGAGATATGCAGAGAAAGGATGGAGGAGGGGAGAAAAAAGAGGGAGATATGCAGGTAAAGGATGGAGGAGGGGAGAAAAAATGAGTGAGATATGCAGAGAAAGGATGGAGGAGGGGAGAAAAGAGGGAGATATGCAGGTAAAGGATGGAGGAGGGGA
>JADBJO010009406.1:20000-27104 GCA_016801955.1 Conus betulinus
AAATTTCCAAGGGATTCTATTAAATCCATGATACATTGCTCCAAAATGGTAATACCATTGGATACATCCATAGTTTGGTAATATGCGGAAGAGCTTGGAGGCAAGTACACACCAACTAGAATACCGGTGATTCTGTTCCCAACAAATCCTTAGACAGTTTCAATACAATAATGTTATCATACTCCACATTCACTTTTTCAACATACTTTAAGAGATCTTTTTTTCACGAGAAGTGCTAAACCTCCAGACAATCTTGCAGTAACCCCATCTGACAGACTAACACCTGGCACAATGAAAGCGTGATGATTTGGGAATAAACGTTCCGGAAATTGGGTTGCGAACGTTTCCACCAGGAGACAAATGTCAAAATCACTAATATAAGCACGCAGATCGTTATCATACACACGCGAGAGACCTTCAATGTTGTACGTCATAAATTTCACATTTGATATGACATGGGCCTGGCCGAGTCCCTATGCGGTATCCTGTTTTCCATGCTTATTTGTCGTTTCGTGAATCGTGGTCTGGCGTTTGGCAGGGATGCTTGCGCACGAAGCACTCCTTAGTCTGCCTAGAGGCCCGTCACGTGCAGTTTTGTTTCTCTTGTTGCGTGACCGGTGCGTCGTGTCCTGGCTGCTCCTCTGCTCAGTGTCTGTCTGCGGTGTATGTAGGTTCAGTCTCAGTGTCTGTCTGCGGTGTGTGTTGTTCAGTCACACAATGTCCGTCTGCGGTGTATGAGGTTCAGTTACAGTGTCTGTCTGTGGTGTACGTTGTTCAGTCACAATGTCTGTCTGTGGTGTGTGAGGTTCAGTTACAGTGTCTGTCTGCGGAGTGTGTTGTTCTGTCTCAGTGTTCGTTTTGTCTCCTGAGTCCTGACATGTTGTTTTCTGTGGTCTTATCAGTCAGTTCTGATACCACATTTTTTCTTTGATTTGGGTTGTCTGTGTCGGTACGGGACTGTTGATAGCTGTGTCTGTCGTTTGTCTCTGTATGAATCGGTGTTGTATTTTCTGTCTGAATTAACTGCTGTAACTGACTGCCTGTTCTGCTTGTATCAGTAACATTCTGCTCAGCTGGGTGTGTGTCACTATCCCGAATCTGACCTTGTCCACAAATGTCTGTCGTTTCTGTCGTGTTTTCATTTTCTGCCCCTGTCTCTGTGTTACCATTTTCTGTGCGCTCTTTTTCTTTATCATTTTCTGTCGTCTCTTTGTCAGTACATGTAACCTGTTCTGTCATATGTTGCTTGTGTGAAATATTCACATTAGTAACATTGTCAAGTGTCAGAGAGTTGTCAACCATGTCACACTGACCGGTGAGGATGATGTTTCGTGCTGGCAGTGGTGGGAACTGCTGCATGGAGGCATAGAAGGGGTACGGCTGGGTAACGTTGTTCCAGTCATGCATCCCAGTCCTGTCGTAGCCCCCCCCTTCCCCCTCGTATTGCGCGTAGTAGCCAGTAGATGAGTGGCCACCATAGTGGGTGTCACCATACCATGACCCCCACTGTGTTGCTCAGACTTCTGTCCATCACCCCTCCATCTGACAGCATCACTGTAGCTCTCGGCGCTGCTGTGGTCACTTCTGCTGTAACGGTTGCTGGAGTGGTAGTAGTCAGTGTCGTGGTTCTGGGAGTAGCCGTCATCGTGGTGCTGTCGTCTGCGCAGTTGGGAGTGGCGTGTCCTCTGCTCCTCCACCACCAGTCTGTTGCCCCTGTAGTAGGCGTGCACCCCTTGCCGTCGGTACTCTTGTACAGTCTCTCTCTCTGTCTGTCTGTCAGGTCCGCTGCCACTGTCACGTTCTTCCGCCGCAGAACTTCCTTGCCGTGGGTCAGGACTGCCATTTTGTCTGACCACCGAGTGAATGTGACAATCATTGGGGGTGGGCGACCCTTGTTATCATTGTGTCGTCCAAGTCGGTGTGCACGCCTGATGTCATCACGACACCACATCTTGCCTGGCACTGATCCTTGCAAAACGTCAAGAACAGTCGTGACACAATCGTCGTATGTTTCTGACCTGGATAGGCGCGGCACATGAAACAGTTTCAGGTTATCTCGTCGGGAGAACATTTCCAGTTTTTCGATCTTGCCGTCAAGAGTTGCACTGATCTGCGACACCTTGAATTCCAACTCATTGACGGTTTGTTTGGTGGTGGTGTTCTCCCGAACTAAACTTGTCACAGCTTGTTGAAGGGTGGAAGTTGTTTCACGTAGCTCGTGCATTCCGGTTTTCAATTGTCCATTTTCAAGAATCAAAACGTCGCTAAACTCGAATAATTAACAAAAAATTAACAATTTCTGGAGGAGCGCTAAATTTGTGACTTGCCTGGTCAGTGATCACGAACTCACCCCCCGAGAGAGAGAGAGAGAGAGAGAGAGAGAGAGAGAGAGAGAGAGAGAGAGAGAGAGAGAGAGAGAGAGAGAGAGAGAGAGAGAGAGAGAGAAGTTTTAAGTGTTGGGCACTTTCTTAGTGAGTAACATCAACTGAGCAACATTAAATGTTGCAGAAGGATGAATAAGGTTGAGGTCTTTTCAGTTGTCCTATGCTCTCAGGTTTTAATAAATCGTAACGGCCGTAATGCTGCCATTAACATTTTCAGCAATACATTTTATGTAAAAAATTGTCATTTTTATATGTAATCCCAAGTACAATAACTGCTTTATACACTGATAAAATGTCAAGATCAGACCATTTCATGACCATGTCTGCTACATTAGTAAATTGCGTTACATTGATGATGATCGTGCTCAACATGTAAAGGACCTGTTGATTTGAGAGAGAGAAAAATGAACAAATAAGAAACTGTGACAGAATGTTTGACAGAAAGAGATGTTGGGATGAACTTCTCACAATCCCATTTCTGTTTCTTTCTTCCCCTCCATCCCCTTCCCTGCTCTACGCCGCACCCTTGTAAAAAAAAGTTTCGCACGGTGGTATCACCTTCTGCAAAGCAGGTCGTGTAAGCACTTGCCAAAAGTGAGCTCGTAACGCACCAGTGTTTCTATGAGAAGGACGTTAACCCAGCCTGTGTCAGTTCCTTTATTTATCTGTTAAGTTCCTCCTGACCTCCCCTCCTCCCTTGCCTTCCCCTCCTTCCCTTTGTGGAATGAACATGTCCCTCAGTATGGGACACACCTCCAATCATGTTGATAGCAGGAGAGGACCCTAAAAGGAACCAAACGTCTGAACGCACGAGCCAGAGAGAGAGAGAGAGAGAGAGAGAGAGAGAGAGAGAGAGAGAGAGAGTCTCATTTAAGGAGTTCACCGCATCACCTGCTTCTGGACGTCTTCCTCTCCGTTAAGGGAAGGGCGCTGCTTCGCCATCCTCAGGACCCGGTACTGAACGACGACACGCGAGTCCTGAAGGGCGATGGAATGCTCCATGGACCTTCCCAGGAGCCCCCTGTCTGGGAGCCCACAGTCTGAGGGTCAGTCTGTCACAATACCGCTACACTGCTGTTGAGATACGTGTGAGGCTTGTAGTCCAGTTAGGGAATTTTGATTATTTGGGGTTTGTAAGCTACAGCTTATAAGCTTCTTTATTTGAGCATCTCTAAGATATCCCAGCTATTTGAGGCCTGCTGTGTGTGTGCAACAGCTAGTCTTAGATGAAAAATACGTTTGTCTATTTTCTTTATTGTTTACGTTCTTTTTCTCTGCGAGTTTTCTCTCTGACGTTACTTCTTTCTAATCCAGCAGCTCCAGCGGCACATTACTCGGAAAAGTGAAAGGGGAGAGAGCTAAAATCCGAAGTATGACTTCCATGAGAATATAAATAAGACATTTACATTGAAAATGTTGAATAGTCAACAATTTTATTAAGAATAACAGGACTGGGACAGGGGTTGTGTGTGTGTGTGTGTGTGTGTGTGTGTGTGTGTGTGTGTATCTTGTGCCATTCTTTCATCAGACATTTTGTCTCTCGTTCTCCACTTCACCCCCTCACATCTGTTCTGTGGACTGGTGGAGGAATGCACATGAAAGGTTTAGTTTGCCACCATACTGTCACTGGTCTCACTGACCTATCCCTTCATTCTTCTATCCTTCCGTCGAACACTGACTGTAAACATTCGTAACTCATTGATGTTGTCATCACCGGTGGAGATTTGAAGTTCGCCAAAGGGAAGGGCATTCTGTCACATTTGTTCTCGTATGATTCTGCGAAATATCGAAATATAAACATATAATGAAAGGAAATTGGGAGATACTTGAATAATCTTATGGTCACACATTTGTATATTTCTGCAAACGATTAAATGCCTAGCATTCAAAGTATTGAACATGGGTGCGCACACCACGGTGAATACCGTGAATGGCATTGCTTTAATTTTCAAACATGTAAACGTCCTTGCTGTGAAAACATTTCTTTATATTTAAGCCCCAAAAACATCACAGTGAGGCACAGTTCACCAAAAGGGATGATATATTGTCATATCTAAAACCCTGCATGTTCATAAAGAGTATGTCCACTGTGTGTGGTGTGAGAGACTGCGTGTGGCCATACACGTGACGGAATGGGGCACACCTGCACAAGGATTGCAGCAGAACGTTTGTCATCTGAGTCAACCATCTGCTTAGTCAGTATGAATCTAAAGTCCATGATTAAAGCAGACGCTCGTTTCTCAAAACGGACTCTAACATAATTCACACACACACACACACACACACACACACACACACACACACACACGTGAGCGCGCGCGCGCGCGCGCGCGCGCGTCGCGCAGTCGCGCGCACACCGCGCGCGCACACACACACACACACACACACACACACACACCACACACACACACACACAGGTGCGCATGCTCATGCATGCATTCTGAAACACACTCACATTCCTGTATACCTTCGTTGTCTAAATTAAAGTTCATTTTATTCTTTTTTGGCGTGTTCCTTTTTCTTTCTTTTGTTTCTTCAACGGGACGCAGCCAGTAGCAATGCCTTGAAGAGATACAAACCAAATGATGAAAGTACTTTTTACTGGTATAACATTCTTACTTCGAGCAACAAAAAATTCCACACCACTTTAAACACTCGAAAAGAATTCAACAGGCAAGAGGACTATGAGCATACATAAGTAAAAAAACGGAACAACTGAAACAGCTCACTCGCAACCCCCCCCCCCCCCCCCCCCCCCCTCTAAATATGTGACATTTGTAAGCATTCAGAATTCATACACACAAAACACACACACACACACACACATACACACACACGCGCGCGCGCGCGCGCGCGCGCGCGCTCGCTTGCACGCTTCGACGCACGCACTGACACACACACACACACACCACACACACACACACACACACACACACACACACACACAAACGCACGCACACTTGCACGCACGCACGCACGCACTGATACACACACACACGCGCACACACACACACACACACACACACACACACAAGAAAGAAGTCATCCGCTGGTCAACAAGGCGACCAGCAGTCATCTCCCTCCAAGAAGTCATCTGCTCATCAACATTGCGACCAGCAGTCATCTCCCTCCAAGAAGTCATCTGCTGGTCAACATGGCGACCTGCAGTCATCTTCCTTCAAGAAATCACCTGCTGGTCAACATGGCGACCAACAGTCATCTTCCCCCTGAAGTCATCAGTCGGGTCAACATGGCGACCAGCAGCCATCTTCCCCAAAGTCATCAGTTGGTCAACATGGCGACCAGCAGTCTTTCTGGCAGAGGACTAGTCAACAAAATGTCCAATAATCATCTTCTCTGCTGACGCCTACGAATGTTAAACAGCGCAACTATCTGCCATTTTCCGCTCGGGTGTCTTTGTTCAGCATCAGGTCCAATCATCATATTGTGTGAAGCAGTTTTCAGTACGAGGTCATTGTGATAGCCTGTCATCCTAAAATCAACATACAAGAGTTCATGATAGTCAATTACTTATCCATGATCAGCCCCGTGGAAAAAATCTCCAAAGCACCCCCCCCCCCCCCCCCCCCCGCCCCTCCCCCGTTCTTTGGGTAACGTCTGCTTTTCGCAGTTTTGATCTGGTTATTGTACTGCGTCACACCTATATGATACTTATCCACCTTTAAATTAGGTTAACATATGACCAGGAAGAAAAAGAACAACACATGTGATAATTTGTCTGTTCTACAATGGAACGCACGTTCCTTGTCAACTAATATTGATAATTTGTGTATGCATCTTTCTAGTAAATTTCATCGTGTACTTCTCCTCTAGTCCCTAAATGTGATTCAGCAGAAGTTGCCAAAGTTACAAGGTTATTACTATCCCCCAGTTTATCATATATGCAAAGATTCTAATAAAGTTAGTATAGTATCTATGTACAATGTGGTTTAGATTACACATACGTTAGTCCTCTTTCTTTTACAAAAGATACGGTCAATGTGTTGGCATCCTTTATAAAATTGAAGGTTTCAAAGAATCACATTTTATTTTTTGCATCAGTTTATTACCCTAAGGGCCCTGATGGGCACAATACTAACTGGTTACGATCTCTACACCGTTTCTAAAGAAAAGTGTATCGTCGGTGGCGATTTCAATTCTCATGCTCCTTTCTGGGATAAAAGTTGTCAAATAGTTTCTCACCCTGATTTTCTGGAAACTTTGTAGACTCATCTTTAGTTTTGCTTAACGACGGTAGAACTACGCGCATCCCAGACATATCTCATCATAGAGCATCGGCGTTTGATCTTACTTTTGTTTCACCTGCTTTAGCATTAACAGCAAAGTGGGATACAGCCCATGATCCACAAGGTATAGGCCATGTGCCAATACTTTTATCTTTTAAAGAATCCGTTGGATCTGAAGTTAGTGGTGAAGATGTTATACCCACATTTAATTACATAAAGGCAAATTGGGAAAGTTTTCAAAATACCTCACTGAGAAGACTGAGAGTGAAGTCATTTGTGAGGATGTTAACTTTTTTGATAACTTTCAGAAAGCAGTTCTTGAGACTGCTGCTTTAGCTATTCAAAAAAAAGGATAAAAAAAGGTGTGAAACATTCTCAGGGAATGCCTGGTGGAATCAGGCTTGCAAAGAGGCTGTTAAAGCAAACACATTAGCTTATCTTAATTACCTGAAAGTTAGAAAAGTTCCTGTGCA
>JADBJO010009406.1:32522-45022 GCA_016801955.1 Conus betulinus
CGTGTTCTCTTTTTTTTTTCCATTGTTGTGGTTGTTGTTTGTTTCAAAGTTAAACTTGTATTTATTGAGACTTATTTTTTTTATTGTATTTCAATATTATTATTATTTTTTTTTCTTTAGCTTTTGAATGTCAACTGTATCAATGACTAACAAATCAAAAATTGACATTTTACAATGGAACTGTCGATCAGTGTCAACCAATATCGCAAACTTTGAAGAACACATAGAGAATAACTCATATACAGTGCTTATTCTTCAGTCACTAAATTTGTCCAAGATGAACTTACCACGTCTCGCTCATTTCTTCTACCCTCCAGTGTATCATCTCTCTGAGGAAACAGGAAAAGTGAACTGTGCCATATATACATGAAAAGCTATCTTACCATCCAATTTCAACGCCAGTGCCATCGACTGCGCCAAATATCCACTCTTGTGCAGCTTGTGTCAAATTTGATAACTCCTTAATTTTAAATATTCTTTCTGTTTATCTCCCTAAAGGTGTTGATGATTGTAACAGTGACTGGTTATGTACCCTGGGTACCCAAAATGAAAAGTGGCTAGTAGCCAGTGACTTTAATGAACATGCCCCATTTTGGGATAGTGGCTGCCCTAAGGTCAGCTCCAATCGTCTAGTGGAGAATATTTCGGACTCGGCACTCTTTCTTCTAAATGATGGATCCATAACCAGATTGCCTGATGTTCCTAGCCACAAACCATCTGCTATTGACCTGTCTTTGATATCGCCATCACTAGCGACTAGCTGTACTTGGCAAGTTCATAATAACACTTTAGGTAGCGATCACCTCCCAATTACCATTTCCTTGAGAGGATTTACAATCTTGCATGATGATACAAGGGATAAAATCCCAATATTTAATTATAAACGAGCTGACTGGATAAATTCAAGTCCATTTTAATGTCCTTTAATGTTAGCATGCTGGAGAACCCAGATATTGATAAAATGTATTGTAACTTTTCTGAATCCATCTTGAAAGCTGCAACCGAGGCAATTCCAAAATTTAGCCAGACAAAATCCTCTAAATATGCTGGCAAGGTCTGGTGGACGGAATCCTGCAAAGATGCTGTTATAAAAAAGAAATCAAAGTTCAAAATACACGCAAAAGACAAAAAAGTAGATGACTTACTCCCCATGAAACGGGCAAAAAATGAAAGTACTAGGAATTTAGAAAAAGCCAAAAGCGATTAATGGTCATCATTTTGTGTAAATGAAGTTAATGATAACAAAGATTTTAAAAAGGTATGGACAAAGATACACGAAATGAAACATGGAATACATTTACCTGCTTATCCAATCACGTAGGGCATGAACAATTCCCAACATCAGCTCAAAAAGCTGAACTGTTTGCTGATTTTTTTGCAAAAAATAGCTCCAAAATTAGTCTCTCAGAAAAGTTTGAAGAACTTTGAACTTTGAGGGAAGACCAGTCAAACAACCATATCTATTCTAACCCAGAAGAAAACAACGAACATTATTTAAATGCAGAAATAACATTAGAAGAATTAAGAAATGCTATATCGTCATTGTCAACAAACAAAACTTCAGTTGGTTTAGACGCAGTCTCAAACGAAATGTTAAGAAACCTTCCAATCAATTTTACAACATTTCTGTACACCATTATGAAAAAAAATGTTGGATAGATGGGAAGACTCCATCTGTTTGGAAAGATTCTGCCATTGTGCCTATTCTCAAGCAGGGCAAAACTAACTCTGATATTAATAGTTATCATCCTATTGCTCTCACCTCTCACACTGGTAAACTAATGGAAAAAATTGTATTAAATAGACTCACTTATCATTGTGAAAAAAAATGGACATATTCCTACCACTCAGGCTGGATTTAGAAAAGACCGATCGACTGTTGATCACCTTGTAAGCTTACAACTCAAGTAAAACGTCAATTTTGCCAGTAGAAAAAAATGTACTTGCAACTTTTTTCGATGTCAAAAAGGCGTATGATCAAGTCTGGCATGAGCGACTTTTATATAAACTTAAAATGATAGGTCTCTCTGGTCACATTTATGATTACTTCAAGAATTTCTGACTAATAGAACAATTCAAACAAAAATAGGAAATACATATTCTAGCAAGAGATTTGTGGAGATGGGCATCCCTCAGGGTTCTGTAACTGCCCCACTACTTTTTAATATCCTAACGCATGATATCACAAAAAGTATTTCTAAAAATTCAAGTTTAGTTCAGTACGCTGATGATATTTCTATATGGATGAATGTTACTTTAAAAAAGAACACACCTTCAAGGTCAATTACATACATGAAAAAATTATATCAAAGAGACTTAGACAGTATTGCTAGATTTATGTTTGAGAATGGATTATGTCTGTCTGCTGAGAAATCTCATATGATGCTTTTTGACGCTGGTGGTAGTTTTCATAATCTCCCTACTTTTAAGATGGATGACACTGTACTTACCTATACATCTTGCATAAAGTTTTTTGGTGTACATCTTACTTCAAAATTATCATGGACACACACATATTGAATATATCATAACTCAAGCAAGGAAAGCTCTTAATCTTCTGAAAGTTGTGAGCTACCAGAGTTGGGGACAGGATATGTGCACTTTAATTCATTTATCAAACTCTCTGGTCAGGACAAGAAGGAAGTATATTTTTCAGCTCCTAAGTATCTTTTAAAAAAAGTTACAAAGCACAGATTGCAAGGCATACAGAATAGCCCTGGGAGTTCCCCTTTATGCTTCCATTTAGGGACATATCATGAAGCTGGCGTTTTGCCCCTGGATGCTTATCGAAAATTAGCCTGTGCTAAATACATTCTAAGATGTTCTACTGTTCAGAACTCAAATGAGGATGAACTTGACATGCGGTCTGATTTAGATTTTCCAAAACGCGCAAAAACAATACGATCAAATAAAACCATCCTTACGTACTCCTCAAATCTGTTGAAATCTGCCAAAATTGATCACAAACCATTGCTCCATGTTATCCCCTGAGTCCCATTCCTAGTTGGGAACTCATCCCAGCAAGGTTTGATTATAAATACACTGACTTGCAAAAGAATGTCAATAATAACGTCCTAGGTGCTATGGCCAAGTCACATATTGACGATAGTTATCCTAATCAATTAAAAGTTTATACAGACGGATCCCTATTAAATGGCAATGCTGGTTCCGGCTTTGTTATTCCTGCTTTGAAAGCAGATAAATCTTTTCATCTTGGAAAGGGGGTTTCTATTTTTTTACGGCTGAACTGATAGCAATTCTAATGGCTCTGCATTATATATATGACATTCCACGTGATTTTTCTAGAATACTTTTTTGTGTTGATTCCAAATCTGTTTTTCAAGCAATGGAATCTGTTGCTGCTACCAAATGCGCCGAGATTATCACCGAACTAAAAATTCTGATCCATTTCCTTACATCTAGAGGGATAACAGTAGACTTTTGCTGGATTCCGTCACATTGTGGGATTGTAGGAAATGAATGGGCAGACAGAGCTGCCCGTATGGGATCCAAAAACTCTGAAAATTCTGTCTATGTCAAAATACCTTGGGTCTTCACGAAGCCTATGGACTCTTAAATAAAGTCTCTTTTGAGTCTTTTTATAACCTGTATAAAGATTCAGTTCTCTTTAAAATACATGTACAAGATTCTTCACCGAGTTGCTGTTCAAGAACTCAGAAATCTACCCGTCCATCTAACTCGTCCAATCAAATTCGTAAACTGTATACAATGACGCATGTACATGTACACAAATTTCGGAAACTGGAATCTCTCTTATATAGGCTCAAAGTTAACGCTCTTTGTACAAAATTCCACAGAAATTTACAATGCGCTTGTGGAGCAGTCGACAGTTTCAATGCTCTGCACTTTCTTTTTAACTGTTCCTATTTTAACTCATCTCTCTCCAACTTCCGACAAAGAGATTCCCCATGCATTTTCCAGAATCTCCACGCCTTTTTTACAGTTGTAAATCGTTGATGTTAAGCCCAGTTGGCTCGTTTGTGTAAATATTTCCAGTGTTTTTTTTTTTTTTGTTTGTTTTTTTTTTTTTTTTTTTTGCTTTGTAATTTATCTTTTAAATTGTTACATTTAGAACAGTATTTTCTTTTCAATAGTCAAAGTCGCATACGCACACACGCACGCACACGCACACACACACACACACACACACACACACACACACACACACACACACACACACGCGCGCGCGCGCACACACACACACACACACACACACACACACACACACACACACACACACACACACACACACACACACACATTCGTACGTAGGCCTATACTAGCATTTTGCATACATTATTTCCATTTCTCTCATCCTCTCATTTCTGTATTATTTTGTCTAATATCACTTTAAGTGAACAGACATTAAATTGAAGAACTAACTCACACACACACACACACACACACACACACACACACACACACACACACACACACACACACATGCAATTTTCTATTCCCAGATGTTCGTGTGTTACTACATCAAATATGCAGGAACTTGTGGTGGACAGACGAGTGTGAAAGAGCAAAACAGGAAAAGATTTCTAAGTATAAAATCTATCTATGCAGTAGATCTCCATCTAAACTCAGAGATTCAAAAGTGGTTAATCAGCTATAACAAAATATTAGCCAAAGCAAAGTGTGAATATTGGTCAAGCTTTTGTGAGGAAGAGGTAAGTTCTCCTTCAGATAGGAGGAAACTATGGAAGAAAATTCGATATATGAAGCACGGGGTTTTCACTCCTAAGTGCAAAGTAACATTTGAAGATAATAAATTTCCAACAGCTTATCAAAAAGCGGAAAAGTTTACTGATATCTTTTCAGTAAACAGCAGACTAGAAGGTCTTTCAAGAAAATGTAAGACTTACAGACAGGACCAGGAAGCTAAACTAGAAATTAAAGATCCAGAATCCAACGATATTTTATACCTCCACTCTCCTATTACGTTTTTGGAACTAAAAGAAGGAATCTCAACACTAAGTAATAAAAGAACAGCTGTTGGCCGTGATGAAATTTACAATGAAATGCTGAAACATTTACCAGATAATTAGGTGCAGTATCTTCATAAAATAATGGAAACAGTGAGTGAACTGGAGTGAAGGTAAATTACCAGCCGTGTGGAAACATTCAATTATAGTTCCCATACTTAAAAATGGCAAACCCTGTAGAGATGTCAACAGTTACAGGCCAATCTCTCTTACTTCACACACATGTAAGTTAATGGAGAAGATAGTAACTGCTAGCCTAATTCACTATTGTGATAAAAACAATGTTATTCCAGTCCATCAAGCTGGTTTTAGGTCGGGAAGATCTACAACGGATCACTTGGTAAAGTTATCTACCAATATAAAAAGCCAGTTTGCTCGTAGGCAAAATGTGCTGGCAACATTTTTTGACATTAAACGAGCCTACGATCAAGTGTGGCACGCTCAATTGTTATTTAAACTGAAAAGAGCAGGTATTTGTAGGAGAATGTTTTCGTTTGTAAAGGATTTTCTTTCCTGTAGAACTATTGAAACAAGAGTTGAAAATGCATATTCTTCCCAGAGAGATTTACATATAGGAGTTCCCCAAGGATCCATCATTGCTCCTTACCTTTTCAGTATTATGATATCAGATCTTTCTAAGAAGATATCAAAGAATGTTAAGATTGTTCAATATGCTGATGACATTTGTATTTGGTTGGATGCAAAATTGAAGTCTATTTCAAACAGAAAACTGAAACAAATTCAGATCTGTTATCAGTCTGAATTAGATAAGATAAGTGCTTTCTTTACAGAGAATGGTTTATCTTTATGTTGAAAAAGCTCACATGATAGTATTTAGTGCTGGTGACCCTCCCAGAAGATTACCTAGTTTCTTTATCAATGGAGCTGAGCTACAATTCAAAGACGTAACAAAATTCTTAGGTGTCTATTTTACATCGAAATTATCATGGAAATTACACATTGAAAACAGTCTATCAAAAGCTCAAAAAAGCTTAAATTTGCTTAAAATCATAAGCAGACAAAATTGGGGTAAAGAAACAAAAAAGCTTGACTCCTCTTGCAACATCTTTGGTTAGATCAAAGCTGACTTACAGCCAAGAAGTTTATTTTTCTGCTCCTAAATATCTTATGAAGAAGATACAAAGTACTGACTCTAAAGCATATAAATTAGCTTTGGGAGTTCCTGTCCACACTTAGACTATTGATACGTATGGGGAGGTTGGTGTTCTACCTTTGAACGATTATCGAGAACTGTCTTCAGCTAAGTACATTATAAGAAGCAGTGCTGTTGAAAATGTCAACGTGAATGGAGACGTACTTAGATCAGATCTTCAATTTCCAAAAAGAGCAAGGGCCATAAAATCTTTGACAACAATAGCCACTTATACATCAGATATTTACAGTAGATTAGATCTGAAAACTAAAGATATAGGTAAGCGTTTGATTACATCTCCAATTCCACCATGGGAAATGAACAGAGCAGATTTTAACTTTTCCAATGATGATCTAAAAAGAGTGATGACCCTCATCTACTTGCTGCTTCTTTTCGCTCTCATGTTCATTCAAATTATTTAACCATTTGAAGGTTTTTACATCTTTTTTTCATGGCGTGTTTTTAGACGATTGTGATGGTTCTCTTATTGACACTAATGTGGCAGGTGCTGGGTTTGTAATACCTGGTCTAAAAAAAAAAAATCGTTTCATATTGGTGCAGGTCATTCTGTTTTCACCGCAGCAGAACTGGTAGCCATTCTCATGGCTCTGCAATACATTGTTAATCTTCCTATGATTATATTTCCAATGCTTTTTGTGTGTTGACTCTAAGTCTGTCTTATTTACACTGAAATCCATGAAGTCTAGAGACAGATGTGACTTAATAATTGAAATTGATCATCTCATACATTTTCTTATTCAAAAGGGTTCCAGTATAACATTTACTTGGGTTCCATCATATTGTGGTATTTATGGAAATGAATGGGCGGACAGAGTAGCTAGAGGAGGTGCAGGACAAAGAATTCGTTGTGAAAACGTTTATATTCCTTTGTCTGTAAAGGAATGCTATAATCTTTTAGAAAAAGACACCAAAGCTCGTGTGGGTTATAATGTAAATCGGCACACCTCTTACAGCATGTCTTTGTTGAACGTTTTTCCAAGGGAAATATCCAGTTTGTGTTTTAGACACATATATAATTCATTAAAATGTAAATATGTTGATACTGCAAAATGCATATGTGGGGAAAGACTTTTGACATTTCATGTACTATTTAATTGTCCCACTATGCAGCAATACCTGCCCAATTTTCAGTTACCAAATAATCCTACAATTGATTATTTTAAGACTCTGACTTCAAATCATTCATTTTTGGCTAATGCATCGAAACATTTACTTCGCAGTCCTATCGGTACATTAGTATGAGATTTCAGTATTCTTGAAGAAAACATTGTTTATGCTGTTCATGTTCACTGATTTAAGCTTTATTTCAATTATGTTTTCATTTGTATAATAATATCAATGTCATCTTGATGTATATCATTTACAAATATCACAATCGTCTAAAAACACGCCATGTGAAAAGATGTAAAACTAAACACAAACACACACACACACACACACACACACACACACACACACACACACACACACACACACACACACACACACACACACACACACACACACACACACACACACACACACACACACACACACACACAATTTTTTTTCACATGCGCACGTTATATGGGGATGCTACAAATATGCTGCAAGTTGTCTGGGAAAAAGGTAATAAGACAGAAATAAGACAAAATTTTGTTAAAAAAAGGGGGGGGGGGGGGGGGGGGGGGCTGGCTGAAAAGCGGGTATAAGGGTGGGTGTGGGAAGAGGGGAAATGTAAAGAACTAGAAAAAGAAATTTTTTTTTTCATGGATGAAAGAACGTGGGACATGTAGTAAAGATAAGATCCTCAATGGCTGCATTTAAGGCCATAACAAAGCAGAAAGAAAGTACGAATGTCAGTGACGCATGAAAAGGACCACCAGGCCATGGGATGTACGCAACGGTTTAAAAAAAATCATTAATCAGCAATCACACCGGAATGTGATTCGAGCCATTTTACCATTTTACCTTCATTAGCTTTTCTCCTTTTTAGCTTTTCTCCTTTTCTCGGCGAACGTGTGTTGAAGGTATATATAATGGATTTTTACCGCAGAGTTTAAAGGTAAACAAACACAGCAAGAGCCACGTTCACTTCTCCAGGAATCGGAATGCCACTCAGTGCCAACATCCCACATAAACCAATAGGAAACCAGCACAGGAAGTCTGTCACAGCAACAGTGATCAACCGGCGAGCTATGGTCATGTCTTGTGACACTTTGGTAGAATTTGTTTTCACTGAATTGCCCTGAACTGACCAGTAGATTAAAAGCTTGACCAATAGAGATAGATAAAAGATAGAACAAAATTGAAAATGATCAAAACACCTATAATGTAGAATTTTCCCTGGAAAGTTTTTCTTGTAACTGGCAGAGGAATACAAATACCTGTTTGGCCATAGAATTCCCAGTAAGATGTCATTGGTAGTAAAGGCAACATGGCTAAAACCCAGCCAAGCAACCAATTCAACAGACAGGCTACTGATGCTGACGTTCTGCCAAACCTGACAGAAGTGAAAGGAAAGCAAAGGACAAAAAAACGATCCAGCGTTATAAACCAGATGATCAAGACGGACACCTCACTAGATAATAAAGACAAAACACCAGCCGCCTTACAGACTGCACTGTTTTTCCACATATGATCGTTGTGAAGATATTGCCCACGGAACCGTTCATCAGCCCCCAATAAAAAAGCAATGTAGACGCCCATCAAAAAGTCAGCCATGGTGAGGTTGGTGACAAACACACTGTAACCACCTGAAGACGCCATGCTCTTCAAACAGAAACGTGCACAGCCACAGAAAACGTTACCAGTCAAAGACAGAAATGCAATCAGCCACAGGAACGCTCGGTACACCCATGACTGTAACAGATCTCTACATGAAGAAATTTCATCTGCTGGGGCGAGGCACACTAAGGTATCGAAGTTATGTGGAAGTATTTCTTTGCAGCAAATTCTATAGTTCTCAGTGGATATAAAGCGAAAATTGGAAAGTCCTTAAATAAATCAGGTGGAAATATTTGAACTGGACTGCCATCCATGTAGAGTTCTTTTAAACTGTGGTGTGAACCTAAACCCCATCGGACTAATTGTATGAATAGCAGTAAATGTCAAATCAGTTTCTGTAAGCGGGGAAAAGGTGACAGGACCTTAGTGTCCAATACAGTTAGTGTGGTGTGCGCTAAATGTAACGCAGTGAAGGTACTATGCTGGTCAACCAAGGAGAGGTCAGTGTAGAGAGAGGACAGGGGATTGTTAGACAGGGAGAGTGTGTACAAATTTTCTAAACACCAAACAGATGTCAAGTTTACATATTGGAGTAGGTTTCCACTGAGATCAAGAAACCTGACATTAGCCAATGGGACTTTGGGCAAGAACGTCAATGAACAATTTACAAGGATAAAAACTAACCAGAAAAGTGTTATTACTCACATCATACAGTGTCAGACCTGACCCTGAGGGCATCCAAGTAGCGAAGATGAGGAAAGAGAGCTGCAGAGAAAGGCTTAGGACACAGAAAGGTGTGGCCTTGACAGAGACAAGCTGTAGGACATGCTGTGTTGCATGCCAATTCATCGTCGTTCATCGGGCAATGAGGCCAGCCATCACACACATGGTCACTGTGTAAACATATAGTTGAAAGTCGGCATCGAAAATGGCCTGGACATTTCATTTCTTCACATCCCTCTTCATCGTGGTGATCAATACAGTCATATGGCCCATTACACCGTGTATGTACAGGCAGACAATCATTGAAGTTACCAGGACAACGATAGTGGCTGTCAGGACAAGATTCATTGGCCTTCATTGGGGTGGAGTGGAACTGTGCAATTCCATTAAACTCCACAAGAGCTGGAGATGGACACGTTTGTTTGTCAGAAGACCAACTGATCTCCCTCATGCGAGGGCAGTTTGCTTCGTCTGACTCATCATGGCAATGGAACATGGTATCACACAATTTTTCAAAAAGCAGGCACTCGCCATTGTTACATGTAAACGTCCTGGAGCAAGGTGGATGTTTACAAAAGGACTCATCACTCTCATCAGGGCAGTCAGTTAGGAAGTCGCATACATGGTGTATGAAATCTGTGTGAAGTCATCACTACATATGAACGTGGCAAAAGAAGTGACACGGTAATCAGATGAATCAAATGCGTCTATATGTGACGATATGTTTGAAACAGCACAAGCAGAGGTTGTCTTCTGACCACAAATTTGGTACTGGTCAGAAACACATGGAAGAAACGTGTGTGTCACGTGGCCATCAGGGCATTTTGTCATGTACTGATATCCTGATGATAGTGAGACTGAAATGTTGTTTAATAATTCGATCTTTAAATCAGGATATCTTGTTGCTGTTTTATTACGTGTGAGTTCACATACTGTCCCAAACTTAAAATGGGAAGCACGTTTGGTTACACAAAAGAGCCTCTAATTGTATTCTGTTGTTCTCAGAATCTACAAGAGTGTAGAAACACATCTTCGCTCTTGTCGCTCTACGAGCACTATGACTCCAGAAATGATGAATGACTGTCCTTTTATTGTTTACCACAGCATAATTGTACATCTCTGGCAAGGATTTATCTCTTGTTTGCAAACCAACCAAAAGTTGGTCAAACCAGCCACTGTGTAATTTTGTTTGTTTTTCTAAACATTGCTAGCCATGTAGAAAGACACACTGGAGTACCTTGTTGTTTTTGCGTTAAAGCACAATACTCGCCAGCCCGTTTGTTCAGATCTGCGCTGTAACTGACAAATCCTGTCAGACTGTGGACAAGTTTGTAGCAGTTGTTGCAAAGTGCTAACAGTCCATCACACTGAGGACTGCTGTAGGGACAGTCACCCGTTTCATCTCGTCCATCTTCACACTCCGTCTTTAGGTTGCAGGCCAGGTGGTGTTGGAAGCTGGTGTAATGCTTCACAGAACAGTTCCAGCCTCTGGGGGTATAAACACGCCAACTCCTGTCAGGGAAGAATGAAAAGAACAGTCTAAAGCAGGTTCCATTCGTGAAGTGCTTTAGTTCTGCCACAACAGTTAGTTGCAGGGTTTGAAACACATGGGCAACATCTGAATTGCGATGATACCACCGCTGCCATATCAGATGTTTCTGTATTTCAAATTTTCCATGAAAACTGTGGATAGAATTTTTGGAGGAACGATACAGTGATACGTCTGCCATTCTTTGACAATATTCTTTGAAACTGACCACAACTTTGTGGTTGAAAGGCACAGGAACAGTCTTTTCCACTGCTTTACCATCAGAAAGATTTCCTTTAAAACTGACATACCCAGACGTTGGTGTCTCCATCACAATAACAAGAGAATCTGCGTTTTAGTATTGATTAACACTGATATCATTGAACCGTTTGTCGAATATTGATTTTGACTCAAACTTTCGATTTAGGTAGCAGACCAGAAAACGTATACAAAAAAATATTTAATCATGGATACTTTCACAATCGCTTCAAATAAAACCAGGATGCCGACAGGGTGACCAACATCAACTTAGTTATGTATAGCATGTGTTGAAATTTAGCATTAATATCATGGAACATGTATACATACGTAAAAAGAATGATTAATTATATGGAATTTAAACTTGTTTGATGTACAGATGATACTGACATTTTTAGAATGCGATATGCTCACTTGATCGATACATGAATGTTTTAGGAATGTTTAGTCATATGACAGATTTGGATAGACACCCCGGAAAATAGTACAAATTGGCCAAGGTATTTTATTTTTGTGCCATGATTTGTCTGGAATTTCCAAAAGTTCAATATGCTCGGAATTTGATTATCAATAACTCACGCCTTCTCTGGGTATCAATTCATCAGACCAAATAGCAGAAGTGTAACATCTGTTCAACATTTGGATGAGAGAGAGCAGCTACACTGGCTAGGTTGCAATTCTAAGATAACTTATTAATCAAAACTGCATCATTTGGCTCTCTCATTACCTTGACCACCTAACACCTTTGAGATTTCAAAGTTTGGGTTTGTGGAGAGTAAGAACTCCGACAAAATAAGCAGACAAACGGTATATAAAAGTATCAGGAACGGTGCTTTCGAACCACCAGAACCAAGAATCTGTGTGTCTTCATTGAATACAACATGGCTAAATATTCAGACACGTTATCTAGTATGAACAGTTTGCCATCACTTATTATTATCATCAGTTCATTGAGGCCTGCCTTCAGGGCGTTCGCCTTTTACAATAAAGTTTCATATCATATGTGTCTACCTAATGTCATGCACATAACTGGATAATTCTGCAGTTCTGTTTAAAGTACCAGACTAGAGCACATACACACACACACACACACACACACACA
>JADBJO010009406.1:47522-51293 GCA_016801955.1 Conus betulinus
GCTGTATTTTGTCTTTTCCTTTGCCCAAAATTCAGTATACCTGGCTTTCAATTTGTTGTATAGTGAATTTCAGTCTATGCTTACTCAGTGTTGACTGGTTCAACCAAACATGGTTTAATCCTAAACTGTGAAAGAATGTGTTTGATAAACAAGAGCCATGGATATTGAATTCCCTTGCCTTTATTCATCATGTTGTTGTATGCACTTTTTAAATATGTTTCTTCCGGCTTATCTAAAATATGCATCCAAAAGCCAATGGTTCGACAAGCTTTGTGAATCCCAATTGGAAATCTTCCTAGTTCACTTAGAGTCATTAAATTAATTGCTTTTGAGTGTAAACCAAGAAGACGTTTACAGAATTTCAGATTTAAGTTTTCATGTGGGTGTTTTGAAGAAATACTATTTTGAAAAAATCAGATATATCAAATGAGTCCATGTTAGACATTATACTTTTCTCAGACCATGGCAACCAAAATTCTGGTCCATATGTTGCTATAGGAGTAACCAAAGTATTGAAAAGTTGTAATATTGTGTCAAAACGAATGTTGGTTCCTCTGATTAATCGATATAATGAATGTGAAGCTTTACTTGCTTGCTTGGCAAGTTGAGTTTTCGCCAAAATAAAGGAGCCATCTGAGTGCAAAGTTATTCTCAGATATTTGTACTGATCAGTTGTCTGAATTATCTCAGTACCAAATTTAAACAAGATGGGAACTTTGGATTTTTTTTATGTGTAAAAATCAATACCTTTGTCTTTTGTACATTAATTTTCATACCCCAAGTTAAACAATATTTATTCAATTTGTCAAGCTTGTTTTGAAGACCTTTCTTTGTTTTAGAAAAAAATAACTAGGTCATCTGCATACATTAAACATCATATAGGAGTTTTTTCATCAGTAAATGGACTATCTGTTTCCCCAATATACTTTGGAATATCATTTACGAAGATATTAAATAGAGTTAGACTAAGAACATTTCCTTGTAGTACTCCTTTACGTACGTTTATATTATGAGATAGACCTTCATTCGTTTTTGTGCATATTTTTGAATTTTCATACATGTTCCTAATAACTCTGAAACAGTTTCCCTGTATGCCCATTTCATGTATCTTTAAGAAAAGTGCTTTATGCCAAACATTATCGAACGCTTTTTCAAAGTCGATAAAGCAACAATAAAGGCGATAAAGACAGCTAACACTTCTAGGGAAAATAACAGTAGTGAAAACTCTTGTCCTGTCCAAAATAACGTATTTGTTAATAAATCTATCAGATCCACCAGATATTTTTATATCAGAACTAGAGAAAGAGTTGTTACATTCTTATGGAATGGTAAAAATAGTAAAATTAGGGGAACCAGTTGCGTGTAGCTCATACGTCTGTGGTGGACTGCGCATGATTGATATCAGAGCTTTCATTGGTGCTATGAAATTAAGCTGGCTTTGTAAAATACAGTCCGAAGGTGACTCCAAGCTTAAAAACTTTCTCTTTGATATGTACCCTGAAATGGAAAATATTAAAGTCTTAGGTGCAGATTATATCAAAACGTTAACTAAGTCTGTTAAGAATCCTTTCTGAAATGACGTGTTCAGGCACTATGGGAGAGTTTGTAGAGTGTGTCGTCCTAGAAATATTGACGAATTTATGGCTGAATGCATTCACTTCAATAAAGACATTCTGAGGGGGGGTGAAAAACCTATATTTGTAAAAGAATGGTGTGAAAATAACATCTACTTCGTCAGACAACTCGTTAGTGAAGCAGGGCAGTACATGTCATATCATGAATTTAAAACAAAATACCCTACCATAAAAAAAAATTTTTTTTGTCTTACAATGGAATCCTGAACGCAATCAAAGGATACCAAAATAAATTACAAGTAGAACCTATAAATACCTTTAAAATTCTTGAAACCAAATCATAGTTTTCTATCAGGAAAGGCAGTAAATTTTTCAAACTGTACCTGTTGGCAGCGGAGCTGTTCCAGCTGCGGTTTTGAAATGGAGCAACTCGTTCGAAAATTTTAAACTGGAATGCTATATTTTTACACTGTTTTAGAACTACTAATGATGTGCAGCTACGCTGGTTTCAATTCCGACTATTGCACAGAATTCTGCCATCACAGAAGTACCTATCAGTGTAAAATTGTTAACATACCAAACTGTAATTTCTGTGACCAAAGCCCACAGGACATAGAACATATGATTTTCGATTGTGACATTGTACGGGCATTTGGTTGGCGTTTCAGTAAAATATCATGGATAAGCTTGAGCACTGCCATAATGTTAAGATTGATAAGAACCTAGTATTGTTTGGAGTAACAGACGGTATGCAGACTGACTTGTGTGATGACTTTTTAATACTACTGTATGCCAAATCTTCATTTATAAATCCAAATTACAAAATGTTAATCCAGTTTTCTGTAACTTCAGAAGAAGTCTACTTAATCGATACTCTTTGGAGAAGTATATTGCTAGTGTCAATTCAAACCTAAGTCTTTTCGACAAACACTGGCTTCCGTATAAAGCCATTTTACTATAACTTCTTTCGTTAAATGGTGGTACTCACACACTCTCTTTCTTTCTCTCCCTCCCCTCCCCTCTCTCTCTCTCTCTCTCTCTCTCTCTCTCTCTCTCTCTCTCTCTCTCTCTCTCTCTCTCTCTCTCTCTCTCTCTCTCTCTCTCTCTCTCGTATCTGTGTTTCCGTTTTGTTTCTCAGTGTACGTACCTCATCTCCCTACTACGGGCAGCACTCACTGTTAATTGTTTAAGCAATATTTAATGTTTATCGAGAAAATGAACATTGATGGCAAAAAAAAACTTTGCATGATTAACTAAATGTGTGTGTGTTTTCTCTGAATGAGGCTTACATGTGCATTGGAAAATATTTTTGAGATGAAATGAGAGAGTAAATTCTCACAAAAAAAAAAGTGAGAAAAAATGTTACGTTTAAGAATGTGATTATAACAAGATGAAACCGCCGATTTGACCCCTCATGTCAGCTAGGCTACAAAGAAGAATTTAATAGATATTGATTTGTATTACGATTTATTATCAATCATTATGAATGTGTGAACATCTCCGCGCACTGTCTTCTTTCTGCGCGCACATGTAAGCTCTCTTATTAATTGAATAAAATGTGTGTGTGTGTGTGTGGGGGGGGGGGGGGGGGGGGGGATAAAAAAAATAAATAAATAGATAAATAAAGGCGATTTTTTTCTGCTTTTCATTATATCATCAACAATTTTCATCAAAACAGATAGATGACCTGATGTTCTGTGTTCTTTGCTTTGCTTGTTCTCCTGCTAGTAGATGATTTTCTTCCAAAAAGTTCGTTATTCGGTGATTTCATATATGGCAAAACAAATTACTGACAGAATTATTAATTGTTATACCTCGATAATATGAAGGATTGAAGGGATCTCCTGATTTATGAATAGGGACATTTATTCCCTCTTCCATGCTTCTGGATATGCTCCTGAGAGAAACATACTTTGAAATACATTTCTAATTATTTCACCTGTTTCGGGTAAACTGGTTTTGATTATTTCATTAATAATCCCATCTTCTCCAGCCGCTTTTTTGTTACGCATATTTTTTGAAGCATCTAAAATTTCTTTAGATGATACTGGAAAATCAAGATCAGAGTAACTTAATTCTGAAGAGAGTTTTTCCAATTTAGAATTTACTTTTAGTTTTGCATCTGTTTCAACATTTACCTCCGTACCAATAAGATTTTGTAAATGGTCAAGCCACTTTGTACTACTTATCGCTCCAT
>JADBJO010009406.1:56703-84044 GCA_016801955.1 Conus betulinus
TATGTCCTCATTTTTTCCCTACTGGCGTTCGTTTGACGGTGGTGTTTGACAGCAGTTAATTTGTATTCAATTTTGTATTATCAAGTTATTTCTTTTTTTTTTAATTTGTTTCTTGTTCTTATACGTATCTGCCTTGATTTGCAATGAATTACTTCTTTGCTTTTGCCCCAGGGCTGGGTGGGAAAAACCCCCCATTAATATTGCTTATTTCATTACCCTGGTTAATAATTTAAATAAGATTTCGTTTCGTTTCGTTTCGTTCCTCTTCCTCCTCGTCCTCCTCGTCCTCTTCTTCTTCTTCTTCTTCTTCTTCTTCTTCTTCTTCTTCTTCTTTCTATTGTTATTGCAATTATTATTATTATTATTATTATTATTATTATTATTATCATATTTATGTTGATGATGATGATGATGGTGATGATGATGATGATGATGATGATGTTACAATAGTTCGTTTCATTATCAATTTAAACTGTCTTCTTTCCTTCAGCCACTACCCCTTCCAGTTCTATTTCCATAGTTTTTTTAGTTATTCATCTAAGACCGAATTATGCCCACAGATCAAAGACAGATAACTGTCTGTTAGTCTATTGTTTTCATTGTATGAAAAAAAAAACCCAAAAGGTCGAAACGTGTTGTGTTTTGTTGTTGTTGTTGTTGTTGTTGTTGTTGTTGTTTTGTTGTTTTCTCCTTTTGGTGGCCCACTGATTCTGTTTTTTCTGCCCATGTTTGAGTTTCCGCCTGCAGTCATCCCACTTTGAAAGCATTACATCAGCCAGTCATTGTCTTACATTGTGGTGTGTGATTGTTTACATATTTAAAGTTTTGGGTGGCATATTTTTTTAATCATTTTCTTTGTTTTAGGGTTTGTGTTTGTCTGTATTGTGGTTATCTTTCACCTAGAGTCAGGTGAAAACTAAATGTTTATTTCATTGATTTGGAGTTTTTGTCATTTTTTTTTGGTTATAGTGCCCATTGATTTGTTTATGGGTTTGTCAGATGTCACTCCAGACATTAGAAACAATTACAAAATAGACTAAAAAAATAACATCTACTGATGGTCTACAAATTTATCAGCAACACACGGCTTGGAGGACTCTTGTAATGAAAGGTCTGCCTGCACTACATCTGACCAAAGCCATCAGTGTCGCCTGACTGTCTCCTTGTATCACAATGCTTTGGCAATTAAGGTGGTGGTTATCCTCTTTGTCTGTGTCGACATATCCTCAAATCAAGGAAGCTGTAACGCTGAAGACCTTACTATAACTCCTGGTCAAATGAGGATCATTGATATTTGTCCAGGTGTGGAGTATCTCCTGAGTCAAAACAGCACGGATATCATATTCCTACAGGCCCAATGCATCTGGCTGTGGAGAATCCTCATTACCATCCGCTGCTCTCCCAGGTGTTATATACGGTCTGTGCGGCCATGTCACTCCCTTCTGTATACTTCATGTGCAAGTACCCCAGGGTAGATATGTCCGTGCTCGTATACAACGCCAATCACATGACTGTGATTCCAGGCACTGGAAAACTGAAGTATATCTAAGAAGCGAGAGTAAAAAGTTTCTTTTAGAATGCTATTTTCACGACATGGAAGACAGTTTTATCGACTCACCTTCAAACAAAACGTGGATAGTACACATTGGGAAACCTCTAATTGCAGTTACTACTGAGTCAATAAAACGCCCTGATTTTATCGTGAAAAAAAATAACAGATGATTTCACATGCTTGATCATTCCATATGTGATAGGGTATGGTAGAATACAACTGCCTTATACTGAAGATTTGAAAATAGATATGACGTGTATCTTAAGCTTTTCAACAGACATCTTTTACAAATTTTTATGTGTCCTTGCATAGAACTGAACTACTTAGACCCAAACACAGCTCTCCTAAAGACTGAAGGAGTATGCCGTCTATATCGTCTATCACCTACCATTATCAACACTTCAAAGCTTCAAATTGAGTTTCCCTGTAACATGAATGATAATGCTGGTATGATACTGTTTCTGTCTGTACTTCCTATGCATAAAGGGCCTGTGAAGCTGCCCAATGGTCTACTCAACTGTTCTGTACCATGGTATTCTGATTTCCAACTTCACCTGCACTGTAACCAGCGCCCAGAATGTCATGACGGACGGGATGAAACAGGGGACTGTCCCTTTAGTAGTGCAGATTGCAAGGGGCTGGTGGCATCACGAAACAAGTGTTTCAATTTGATCTTTGTTGATCGATCCATTTCCCATTCTATTTTCTTACATTGAGTGCCATAAAGTGGGTGAAAAACTAGCAGATGTGAAAACCAAGAAGGAAAAGTTAGATTTCCGACGCGTACTGTCAAAGTATATTAAATTTGATGCAGCCATTGGTCTAAGGACGGGATGGCATTCTGTGCCGTTTTCGTATAGCAAATTCCGTACATGGTTTGACGCCACCTTGATCTATAACATGAATCACTTCTATTTCCATGGTTTGTTTTTTGTGTCAAAGGATTTTCATCCATATGTTCCTTCAAGGAGTTTCCATACTGCCTATGCCACAGAATATGGGGTTAATTTGCAGACTGGTATCCTAGGAATATTATGTTGATAATGTGCGAACTAGAATTAAAGTCAAATGATGTCTTTCATTCACCCATAGTATTGGCTCATGCATGCTCCTCTGAATGTATCTGTATGCACACACGACAGCATTTGTCTATTACCCCTGCATATTTTGCTACACACACCGATTTCTGTTGTGCGACGCCAAGAGCGACTGTATGAAAGAGATGGAGTTAAAAACCTATATATATCGTTCAACGTAAGCTGTGTGCAGCCTGACGACATGTCGTTTGATGGAGGACCATTCACCTACACTCCATTTAGATGTCATGACGACATGACAACAGTACATCACACTTTACTGTGTGACTTCAGACAGGATTGTCCAGATGGAAGCGATGAGTCATTCTGTGAAGTTTCATGTGCTGGTTTTCTGTGCTTGAACGGTCAGTGTGTGTTACTCAGTCAATACTGCAATCAATACACAGATTGTGTGGACGATTCTGATGAAGATGGATGTTCTGATGATGCCAGCTACCATGTTCCGGTCAAAGATGAAGACATTACACAACAGTTTTACGTAGATCTAGATGGAACAGGTTACTTCACTCAACAGCTGATGAACACTGAGGAGTTGTGTCCTCATGCTCATACCAATGTTCCTCTGAGTGGCTGTACTGTCTGCCTATCTACACTAGATGTAATAGTTTCCTTGATTTGTGTTTATGGAGAGGATGAGTATGGGTGTGAGACATACAGGTGCCCTGGTTTCTACCAATGTCGGGCTTCCCAGCATCTGTGTCCATGGAAATCATCTGTGTGATGGATGGGGTCAGTGCCCACAGCGTGATGATGAACTGATGTGTGACACGAGCTGCCCAGGAGGATGTCAGTGTCAAGGTCATGTTTTCCTATGTTCACAGCCGTTCCTTTCTGGCCACTTTCCTCTGTTGAGATACGTTAATGCCACAGGCTCAATTATGTCTCTAACTGATTTTAAGACAAATATTAATCTTATTGCTTTGATTTTATCTCAATGTTTGATTAACAATATTTCACACGTTACACTTTTTAATCTGAAGTATCTCGATCTTGCTCAGAACAATGTTAAAATCCTCGACATGGCTGTTTTCCTTCAGCTACCTAAATTAAGATTTCTTGCCATAGAAAACAATCCTCTCAGCAACATAACAGGCAAAACCCACAAAGCTAATTGTTTATTCACTGAACTGGATGGACGTGTCAAAAACTCACGTCAATATTCTTGACAATGATATATCCATCTACTTTCCTCGGATGGAAGGGCTCAATACCACATATTGTGGTGTTGAAGCAGTTAATCAGACACGCTTGACAAATATGCCAGAAATCCGAGAACTGGATTTAAGGGGGAACATCCTTGGCATTTTCCACTGGATCTGTTCTTAAGATCAGATAAATTACAACGTATGTATTCATCGAACTACAGAATTTGCTGCAAGAATGTACTTCCTAAACACTTGGATGAAGGTAACTGCTTTGCCCCTATCATTGCTCTTCCATCGTGCACATCACTTCTGCCAAATGAACTGTACAGAGTCTTCTTTCAGCTGATTGCTGTGTCCGCTGTGGCAGGATGTGTGGCCTGCTTTCTAGTTTATTCCACAGTGAAGAACATGACTGGAGGCAGTTTTATGATGGCTATTACCCATTTGCAGTTTGCTGATATCTGTATGGGATGCCAGGTCATCGTTATTGTGCTAGCAGACCTCATATTTCGTAGGAAATACATGCAGATGGAAAAAGCATGGACTGACAGCGTAATGTGCAGACTGGCTGGCTTTCTTTTCCTTTTGTCTAGCTCAGTGTCACCAATGATTATCTGGCTCACTACTTTGTATCACGTTATTGTCTATTGCTTCTTTAATGATCTGCGCAGGTTCAACCAATGTTTAACTGCCGTAGTTTGTACAGTAGTGTGGATCATTGGCGTGCTTTTGGCATCAGTTCCATTTCTCCCTGGACTGTCACACTGGGGCCTTCAGGGCCAGTCAGGTCTGTGTCGTCTGGCTTCAGTTGATCACTATCATTCACAGCAAAGATTCACATGGGTTTACAGTCATTGTGGCAATCAATTTTGTTATGTCTTTGATGATAGGAACTGGTCAATGTATCATCTTCCAGCGCGAACACCAAAATACAGGGTAACACTCAACCCCACACACCAATTAGTGTACTCCTCTGTCCATGTTACAAGAAAGGTGGCTGCCATAGATACTTTTTGTTGGTTCGTATTTCGGAGTGACGATAATGATAAGTTCTTGTGGTGTTGCTGATTTTGTTAAGATTCGTGATGCCATGGTTATATCATGTTACCCTTAAACTCTGCTCTCAACCCATTACTGTACATGTGGACCGTGTACATACAAAGGCAACGTCAGAAGCAAGAAAAGAAATTGCTACAAGTGCTAAAATCACGTGCTAGAGTAGAAAAACACTCAGCTGTTAAGTCAATGAACGCAAAGATACATGAGTAACACTTAGAGACGTGTAAAAATGTGTATCCTTGTATAGCTGAATCTATTTTATTTTTTGTGTGCGTGTGTGTGTGTGTGTGTGTGTGTGTGTGTGTGTGTGTGTGTGTGTGTGTGTGTGTGTGTTTTTAAGACATGTATAGGTATTTTACGTTTTCGGTAAGCTAGTTGAAATGTATGACAACACTGCTAAATTCAGTTGATGAATTACACCCAGAACGGTAAACTGTTCTGTTTCTCAGTTGATGTCTTCTCTTATCTGTCGACATAAATCAGAATGAAGAATCTTTAGCTAGAATACTTTGTTTTACACATCTTTCTCTTGTCAGGGAGTGTGGGGGGACAACGTCCACGACTTTGATCCAAGTGACTGCGGTCTTTGTGTTGTTTGCAATCGTTTTAAGATTGAGTTTGAAATAAGGGTGTGTCTGTTCTTCACCCTGTCTGTCAGAGACCCAAAGTAAACAAGTTGATGGCTTTTTCTTCCAGCCGAAAAATACTTGCTTTCTTTGGTTGGAAGTTTCGTTCTAAACGATTTTTTTTTTACTTCTTGTCATTTTATGCAACATTCATCTTGGCCATGTCTAAGATGAACCAGATTGCAAATTGAAAGAAGCTGAATTAGAAATAAAATGGTTTAAACTATCTCATTATGTTTCATCTCTGTGTCTTTTATCCATAAGAAATATAAAAGTATCACACACACACACACACACACACACACACACACACACACACACACACACACACACACACACATGCACCACCAGCAGCAACAGTGAAGAAGCTGAAATGTCGTAAGTCTGGAGGCGTTGACATCATCCCTGTAGAACGCTTTAAACAGGATGGAGAGGCACTGTTTGATTCACTACCCACAAGTAGCAACAATATGTGGACACTAATTCAAAGCACACGCCATGGGACGCAGGTATTTATGGTCACCTTTCCCATGAAAGGAAACCCCCAACACCAAAACAGTCACAGGATTCATCAACCGTGCCGGCAAATTGATTCTCAGACTGCATTCTTAAGTATAAATGTTATCACTGAAGAACAAGCTGGAATGTGCAAAGGCAAAAACAAACAAACAAACAAACAAAATCCAACAGATCTTGCACCTGCGTAATGATACTGCAAAGGCCCAAAATACAATTTAACAGATTTTACCCCTGCGCAATGTTTGAAAGATAAAAGGCGCCTCTAGCATTACAAGGATTTCTTCCAAGTCTTCGTAACTTCAGAGATGGTTTTTTTTTTTAATTGTCAGACAGGCAGCGTTATGGGCCATAGTGAAGAAATTAAACTCCAGACAAAAGTTAATGAACACTACCCAGCAACTATCCTTCAAATCACCCAATGTGGTGTTCACACAGGATGGTATTGGAATGCGGTTCTACACATCAGTTATAGTATGTCAAGGCTGCCTTCTGTCTCCCACACTTTTCCAAACATTCGTGGTACACATCAAAAGACTGTGGTGCATGTTGGCACAGTCGGCATTCAAGAAACTTCACTTTGTCAATGACATCTGCTGCCTGGCATGGCATGTTGTGAGCAAGATTTGCAGAGCATGTTAAAAGACTGGATGATGCGTTAAAAAGATTAGAATTGAAATCAGCGCTGAGAAACCGAATTGATGGCCAACCACAACACAACTATGATAACTGGTGTTACTGATGATGGGACAAAAGTTATGAATTGTTCAACAGTTTGCTTACCATCGGCTGACTGATGACATGCACGATGACTTTGATTAAAGTAAGGAAGAGTTGCGCGTCGTCGACCTCACTCTCTCGACCAAGACCACCTGTATCCAATGGTAAGCAAGGTCGAGATGGCTGGAGATGGAGACGTGATGCAGTAAATGACCTAGATGCTCTACGTGCCTCATCTAGCTCTGTGCACTCCACAGTGCATTGATGTAACCGCTTTTCTCTCAGTTGAACCATAAATGTTTATTCCGCAGTGTCGCCATGCATGCATAGGTAGGCAATCCCTATCTCATACCTATACTCATATCCCTCACTACTGTGAACTGGAGTAGTGTGTGTGATCTCTTCCGCCTTCACAGCCATTGGGAAATTGCATTCTCATGCACCTGTTCTGGAGCTTGGTTTGCCACATTTTTTGTCGAGGTTGACTCCTCTAGATCCGTCGTGTTTAGCCTGGGTCTCGCGCTGCCCAGTTACCATGGGTCACCTCTGGAAGGATGTGGTTGGAAACCGCGCACGATCGGTCTTGAAGTAAACGAGGCAATGCCGAGCCAGGGGACTAACACCGCAAGGATGCCCCACTCATGTCAGTACCTGTGCCAGGCAACAACTACTACATACAGCACCACAAGCAAGCAGAGGAAAGCAAAAGAGAGCAAGTAAGCGTGGACAAACACGCAGCCATCACCACAACACAAAGCAAAGAGACAAGGTCCCGTGTGTGACACAAGTGGTTGAATCCTATAGATATCTCCACTGGCCGTACCACCATCGCTTTTCACTTCCTGGATTTTTCATCCCTGCGACATCCACGACTTACCATCACTAGCGATGGGGAATTCAAACCAGAAATCCTCTCAGGGGCAGCAAAGACAGCATCAGCACAGTCAAGACTGAAGTCTCTACAGAAGGACGAAAAACATGTCAGTGAAATACAAGAGTATTGCATTGAGAGAGAGAGAGAGAGAGAGAGAGAGAGAGAGAGAGAGAGAGAGAGATCTGGTTTGCTGAATAGACCAACTGATGGATAGATAGAGATAGATAGATAGATAGATAGATAGATAGATAGATAGATAGATAGATAGATAGATAATTCAATAGACAGATAGATAATAGACAGACAGACGGATAGACAGATCAGCATGTGTGCGTGTGAGACGTGGACCATGGTGGCAGATCTGTAAAAAAAAGAAACCAAGCCATGGAAATGAGCTGTTAGTGCACTCATCAAATATCATATTACCAATGAACAAGTACACCCAATTATCAGGAAGTGCACTCGGGTATATGAAGATCAGCTGTTATAATATGAGAAAAGAAACAGCATTGGTACGGCCATCATCAGTGGTTATTGTACGGTTAGGACAGAAATCAGATCATGGATTCACAGAGGTTTGTTTCAATGCACACACAATCACTTGTAAGTTATAAAAATATTGTTTCAACAATTACTCACATTTACATCCAATTGCAATGTTAAATTAAGAGAACAATTACGAGTATATACACATATATACAAGTCATCCACAATCAATGTTGACAATAAGAAATGTGTTAATGATGTCCATTGTTATCATAAAGTATTAATCAATCTGAATGATCAATGGTGAATAAATGGTAATCATCATGTAATACACTTCAGGATGTTGAAGTGTCGTATCCATCCACATGATACGCATAGATATTTCCGTAAATCAGATGCTGACGTGAATGATAAAATTGTTCTAATGAAACCAGGGTATTGGAAAATAGCAAACAGTTCTACAACATGTCCTGAAGGATGCACAGCGAACAATGATTAAACCCAACATCCAGATATCAACAAGGATAATAAGAGAGTGTTAATCAGTCAGGTGACCAACGATAGAGGAGCTTGTGGTGGTCAAATGGCTACAGCATTTGCCTGCAGAGTTGATGGTCTTGAGTTCGAACCATTCAAAGTGTCGGATTTGTTTTTTGCTTCAAAACCCCCTCTTTGTCTATCCAGCAGTACACCGGTACCTGACTCAGTTCAGGGAAGTTTAGAGGCAGTGAAAGGAGATGGATAGGCACACCTTTCATCATTCCATGCCCTGCATATGATGAACACTGACACTTCAAGGCCCATATGGCCAATAGAAACTTTACCCACAACAATGCGTAGTACAGTCCACAAATATGTTCCAGTGTTACCGTGAGCAATATAATCAAATCAAATGACCATTAGTTTGCAGCACAGTTGCAATGCAGGTCCAGAATGTGGACGTGGACAATTTAACAAAATCAGGTGACCAACATTCCACAGCATGGTTCCAAACATGTCCCTATGTTACACAGACAATTGCTCGCAAAAAAAAAAAAAACCCAGAGAGATTTTAAACTGTCCAGCCCATCATCAATCAGCTCTGTGACAACACGATGCAAACAAGTCAAAATGCGTCAAATGTGATATTTACAAATATCCACGAATACGGACGATATCTGGCATATTCAAAAGAGTTAAAGACTCACAAATTTCTGGAGTAAATAATTGAATAATTAACAACAGTATTTTCAAGCCGATTTGTGACAATGCCAACCTTAGAGAATGTTGCTAAAACAATCTTCAGAGAATTGTTGAGGGAGGAAGACAAAAGGGAAAAAAAAAAACAAAGACAAGAAAAAAGACAAACACGATGGACTAACAACATTGCAGATTGTAAAGAGACTACAAACAGAGATCTGGATCTTCGCACACATCAGATAATGCTGGAGGGATCTGATACCATGTTCTTCAGTGTGACGCACCATGGATTCCACAGAGATTAAGGGAAAAGATGTATGATTACAAACAACAGATGCAGATAATCATAATCCTCATTCACAAGACAAATGACTGTATTAAAGTGCACATGCATTACTGTACAACAGCAACAATCATACACAAACAATTCTCTCTTGCAATGATTTCACTGCAGCAGAAAACACACACACACACACACACACACACACACACACACACACACACACACACACACACACACACACACACACACACACACACACACACACACACACACACACACACACACACACACACACAGAGAGAGAGAGAGAGAGAGAGAGAGAGAGAGAGAGAGAGAGAGAGAGAGAGAGAGAGAGAGAGAGAGAGAGAGGAATGAATGAATGAATGAATGAATGAATGACAAACTATATTTTTTTCAATTTCGTATAGGCAGTTAAAAGTCTGTTTCTATAGTAATTGTCCATAGATATAAACATGTTCAGACAAACCAGTCAGTTTGGTCTGATGGTTAGTGTAAGAGACGTGCTGTGTTGGTGATCGTACTTTCGATACCCCTCAGTAGCAAGACATGGAGATTAAAGATTGCCACTAGTTTTTACACAAAGCTTCACGTGCCGTAGACTCAAAAGGGAAGACTGAAAAACACACGGTCCAGCGTTACCCATTCAGCTGATGCGTTTCAGGGAGTGTTGCTCACATTTCCTGACCTACACTGCAGGTGTTTGTATTTCTAAGGCCTGGTGACAAAGGGAAACTTAGATTACCACCCTGCCCTGTAGTCTCTGACCACGTTGGAACTCTGTATGATCATCTCCATTATCCTCATTATCATTGATCATCATCAAAAAGTATCATTTGTGATTCTTTCTTTGTCGCATGGTGACCTCGGTTTTGATTACCACTCCTCCATTGGTGTATTGCATTATGAGAACCTGCTACTAACTGCTCCCTGTTTCTATTACCTGTGCTGGGACCATGACACACAAACCTAATTGTGATTGTGTTTGAAGGAGCTACAGTACTTCTAGAAGGCGGATCGAGGACATAAGTCCAGCATGGTTCATCAAGATCAAGTTAAAATGTAACGTTTTCATCAGTTGAGATTCTGGTCCAACATCATTCATTCAGCAATTTGAGCCCAAGCATCTTTTGTCAAGTTATAATTCTGGCCTGTTATTGATCCTAGAGACATTCAGATTTGACTTTGGTATTTTAGCAGTGTTGCCGAGTCATTGTCTTTCGTCCGCAGATCATCTGTAGCATCCGTAACGAGCATAACCTGACAAACCCGATCCAGTTTAGGGAGGATTCCCAGTATTCTGCAGTCTCTGTACACTGGGGAGCAAAGAAAACCTCCCTCTCCCTCCCCAACGTACGACTGGTTTCCAAATTCTGCAAAACAGAAATAGGGTCTGAAAGGTATGCATATGTATGGAAAGAGAAGTATCAGTGAAGGAGAGTCTGAGGTGTCACATAGAAAAGGCAGTTTGCGTGTGTGTGTGTGTGTGTGTGTGTGTGTGTGTGTGTGTGTGTGTGTGTGTGCGTGCTTGCGTGCGAGAGTGAGTGAATGCGTGCGCGCGCGCGCGCGTGTGTGTGTGTGTGTGTGCGATCAGACCATTTCATGACGTTCCTTGGAAGTGAGAGATTGCACTGCTATATTGCTGAATACACAACTAGCCTAGAGCACATAGCCAGAGTAAAGCACCCTGCCTGCTACATCAGTAAATTGTGTTACATTGATGATGAGCGTGCTCAACATGTAAAGGACCTGTTGATTTGAGAGAGAAAAGAAATAAGGAACTGTGACAGAATGTTTGACAGAAAGAGATGTTGGGATGAACTTTTCACAATCCCATTTCTGTTTTTTTTCTCCCCTCCATCCCCTTCCCTGCCCTACGCCGCACCCTCGTAAAAGAAAGTTTGGCATGGTGGTCTCACTTTCTGCAAAGCAGGTCGTGTAAGCACTTGCCAGAAGTGAGCTCGTAACGCGGCAGTGCTTCTACGAGAAGGACGTTAACCCAGCCTGTGTCAGTTCTTTTATTTATCTGTTAAGTCCCTCTTGACCTCCCCTCCTCCCCTGCATTCCCCTCCTCCCCTTTGCGAAATGAACATGTCCCTCAGTATGGGACACCTCCAATCATGTTGGTAGTAGGACAGGGGTTTAAAAGGAACCAAACTTCTGAACGCACGAGCCAGAGAGAGAGAGAGAGAGAGAGAGAGAGAGAGAGAGAGAGAGAGAGAGAGAGAGAGAGAGAGAGAGAGAGAGAGAGAGAGAGAGAGAGAGAGAGAGACAGACAGACAGAGAGAGAGAGAGAGAGAGAGAGAGAGAGAGAGAGAGAGAGAGTCTCATCAAAGGAGTTCACCACATCATCACTGCTTCTGGGCGTCTTCCTCTCCGTTGAGGGAAGGGCACTGCTTCACCATCCTCAGGACCCGGTACTGAAGGACGACACGTGAGTCCTGAAGGGCGATGAAGTGCTCCATGGACCTTCCCTGGAACCCCCTGTCTGGAGATCCCAGAGTCTGAGGGCCAGTCTGTCACAATACCGATACACTGCTGTTGAGATAAGTGTGAGGCTTGTAGTCTGGTTAGGGAATTTTGATTATTTGGGATTTGTAAGCTACAGCTTATAAGCTTCATTTATTTGAGCATTTCTAAGAAATCCCAGCTTTATGAGGCCTGTTGTATTGTGCAGACAGCTGGTCTTAGCTGGAAAAATACGTTGTCTATAATCCGAAGTATGACTTCCATGATGAATATAAATACAACATTTACATTGAAAATGTTGCATAGTGAACAATTTTATTAAGAATAACGGGATGGGGACAGGGGGATGGGGGGGAGATATCTTGTGCCATTCTTTCATCAGATATTTTTCTCTCGTCCTCCACTTCACCCCCTTACATCTGTTCTGTGGACTGGTGGAGGAATGCACATGAAAGGTTTAGTTTGCCACCATACTGTCACTGGTCTCACTGACCTGTCCCTTCATTCTTCTGTCCATCCGTCGAACACTGACTGTAAAAATTCGTAACTCACTGATGTTGTCATCACCAGTGGAGGTTTGAAGTTCGCCAAAGGGAAGGGCATTCTGTCACATTTGTTCTCGTATGATTCTGCGAAATATTGAAATATAAACATATAATGAAAGGAAATTGGGAGATACTTGAATAATCTTACGGTCACACATATGTATATTTCTGCAAACGATTAAATGCTTAGCATTCAAAGTATTGAAAACGAGTGCGCACACCACGGTGAATACCGTGAACGGCATTGCTTAATTTTTAAACATGTAAACGTCCTTGCTGTGAAAACATTTTCTTTATATTCAAGCCCCAAACACCACAGTGAGGCACAGTTCACCAAAAGGGATGATATATTTGTCATATCTAAAACCCTGCATGTTCATAAAGAGTGTGTCCACTGTTTGTGGTGTGACAGATTCTTAGTGGCCATACACGTGACGGAATGGGGCACACCTGCACAAGGATTCCAGCAAAAACATTTGTCATCTGAGTCAACCATCTGCTTAGTCAGCATGAATCTAATGTTCATGATTAAAGCAGACGCTCGTTTCTCAAAACGGACTCTAACACAATTCACACACACACACACACACACACACACACACACACACACACACACACACACACACACACACACATACACACACACACACACGCGCGCGCGCGCGCGCACACACACACACACACACACACACACACACACACACACACACACACACACACACACACACACACACACACACACACACACACACACACACACACACACACACACACAACACACACAGGTGCGCATGCTCATGCATGCATTCTGAAACACACTCACATTCCTGTATACCTTCGTTGTCTAAATTAAAGTTCGTTTTATTCTTTTTTGGCGTGTTCCTTTTTTCTTTTTTTTTCTTTCTTCAAAGGGACACTGTCAGTAGCAATGCTTTGGGGGAGATACAAACCAAATGATGAAAGTACTTTTTACCAGTATAACATTCTTACTTCGAGCCACTAAGTTTCCACACCATTCTAAACGCTCGAAAAGAATTCAACAGGCAAGAGGACTATGAAAAGAGCAGACATAAGTAAACAAACGCATCAGACGGAACAACTAAAACAGCTCACTCGCGCAGCCCCCCCCCCCTCCCCTCCCCTTTAAAAATGTGACATTTGTAAGCATTCAGAATTCACACACACACACACACACGCACGCACGCACGCTTGGACGCACGCACGCACGCACTGATACACACACACACACACACACACACACACACACACACACACACACACGCACGCACGCACGCACGCACGCACGCACGCTTGCATGCACGCATGCACGCACACACGCACACACACACACACACACACACACACACACACACACACACACACACACACACACAAGAAGTCATCTGCTGGTAATCAAGGTGACGAGCAGTCATCTCCCCCCAAAGAAGTCATCTGCTCGTCAACATGGCGACCAGCAGTCATCTCCCTCCAGGAAGTCATCTGCTGGTCAACATGGCTACCTGCAGTCATCTTCCTTCAAGAAGTCGTCTGCTGTTCAACATGGTGACCTGTAGTCATCTTCCTTCAAGAAGTCATCTGCTGTTCAACATGGTGACTTGCAGTCATCTCCCTCCAAGAAATCATCCGCTGATCAACATGACGACCAACAGTCATCTTCCCTGAAGTTATCAGTCGGTCAACATGGCGACCAGCAGTCATCTTCCCTGAAGTCATCAGTTGGTCAACATGGCGACCAGCAGTCTTCCTGGCAGAGGGGTAGTCAACAATCACTTCTCTGCTGACGCCTATGGATGTTAAACAGCACAACTATCTGCCATTTTCCGCTCGGGCATCTTTTTTTTTTGTTCAGCATCGGGCCCAATCATCATATTGTTTGAAGTAGTTTTCAGTAGAAGGTCATTGTGACAGCCTGTCATCCTATAATCAACATACAAGATTCATGATAGTCAATTACGTATCCATGATCAGCCCCGTGGAAAAAATCTCCAAAGCATCAACCCCCCCCCCCCCCACCCCCGTTCTCTGGGTAACATCTGCTTTTCGCAGTTTTCATCTGGTTATTGTACTGCGTCACCTATATGATACTTATCCACCATTAAATTAGGTTAACATTTGACCAGGAACAAAAGAACAACACATGTGATAATTTGTCGGTTCTACAATGGAACGCACGTTCCTTATCAACTAATACTGATAATTTGTGTATGCATCTTTCTAGTAAAATTCATCATCGTGTACTTCTCCTCGAATCCCTAAATGTCACTCAGCAGAAGTTGCCAAAGTTACAAGGTTATTTATATCCCCGGTTTATCATGTATGCAAAGATTCTGATAAAGTTAGTACAGCTATCTATGTAACAATGTGGTTACGTTCTCTACACTGTTCTAAAGAAAAGTGGATCGTTGGTGGCGATTTCAATTCTCATGCTCCTTTCTGGGATAAAGGTTGTCAAACAGTTTTCTCACCCTGGTTTTCTGGAAACTGTTGTAGACTCATCTTTAGTTTTGCTTAACGATGGTAGAACTACGCGCATCCCAGACATATCTCATCATAGAGCATTGGCGCTTGATCTTTCCTTTGTTTTACCTGCTTTAGCTTTAACAGCAAAGTGGGATACAGCCAATGACCCACTAGGTAGGACCATGTGCCAATACTTTTATCTTTTAAAGAATCCGTTGGATCTGGGTGGTGAAGACGTTTTACCCAAATTTAATTACATAAAGGCAGATTGGGAAACTTTGCAAGATTACCTCACTGAGAAGACTGAGAGTGAGTTATTTATTTGTGAGGATGTTAATACTAACATCTGTTTTGATAACTTTCAGAAAGCAGTATTGAGGCTGCTGCTTTAGCTATTAAAAAAAAAAATAAAAGGTGTGAAACATTCCCAGGGAATGTCTGGTGGAATCAGGCTTGCGAGGAGGCTGTTAAAGCAAAAACATTAGCTTATCTTAATTGGCTAAAAGTTAGAAAAGTTCCTGTGCAAGAGATAAAAATGCAGCTCATAAAGAAATGTGCAGTACAAAAATAAAAGCAAGCAGAGTTACAGCGCAAGTAAAAAGACAATACTGGTCACAGTTCTGTCTAAATGAAGTATCTGACTGTAAAGACTTGAAAAAGGTGTGGGATAAGGTGAAAGAAATGCAATCAGGCATTAAACTCCAAGATTACCCAATCAAAACAACAAGTAAAGAATTTCTATCTCCCAAAGAAAAGCTGAGGAATTTGCATATGTACGTTAAAACATGTTGTATTGAATGTTTGCCTAATGAGCAAAAGTCGTTTAGATTGAAAGAAAAACATACTGAGCACTATAGAGATCCTGTACCAAACAACCAAAAGATTACTATAAATGTATCAATATCTTTACAGGAAGTCAGGAATACTATCCGTCTGTTGGGAAATAAAAAGGTTCGGTTGGTTTGGATGGGATTTCTTACACTATATTAAACCATTTACCAGAGAATTGGAAAGTCATTTTACATAAATTATTTAACAAATCTTGGGAATGTGGGCAAATTTCCGATATGTGCAAGACGTCTATTGTGACTCCTATTCTAAAGCAGGGCAAGCCTCGGTCTGAGACGTCTAGCTATAGACCCATTTCAGTCAGTCTCATACTGCAAAAGTCATGGAAAAAATAGTAGATATCAGAATGGCCTATTACTGTGGTAAAAATGATGCATTTTCTTCACATCAAGCTGGATTTAAAAGGACGAAGTACAATTGATCACCTGACACGACTAACTACTCAAATTAAGAAACAGTTTTCTAAACATAACAGTATCCTTGCTTCCTTCTTTGATCTTACTAAAGCTTACGACAGGGTGTGACACAGCTGATTATTGTATAAATTCAAACAGATTGGTCTTTCTGGTCAGGTCTACAATTATGTGAAATCCTTTTTAAATGGGAGACACATAATGACTAAACTTGGTGTGACTTTATCATCCTCAAGATTTATAAACATGGGGATTCCACAAGGTTCTATAATCTCCCATTGTTATTCAACGTAATGCTATATGACTTATATACATGTTTTTCATCATATACCAAGGTAGCTCAATATGCTGATGACATTGCAATATGGATTAATGTATCTTTAAAGAAAAGAACAAATTTACGTCACATAAATTATATTCAGAAGCTCTTTCAGAACGAACTGGATAAATTAAATAGTTATATGCGTTTGAACGGCTTTCAATTCTCTGTTGAAAAGACACATTTGGTTCTCTTTAACAATGGATATAACCCAAGTAACTTGCCTATATTCTTTCTGGGAGGACGGGAAATTTTTTTTATAAACTTGAAGTAAAATTCTTAGGTGTCCTACTTACACCAAAACTAAACTGGAAAAAAACATACTGACTCAATTGTTACTAAAGCAATTAAAAATTTGAACTTTCTAAAAATTGTCAGTCACTCTCCATGGGGACAGGATCCCAAAGTTTTGTTGCATTTGGCAACCAGTCTTGTACGATACGATCAAGACTGACTTACGGGCAGGTAGTATTCTTTTCTGCTCCATGATCGCATTTAGAGAAACTTCAAAGAATTGACAGTAAAGCTGTAAAGTTGGCCCTGTGTGTACCTGTGCACACTAAGTCCTCTGAAGCTTATAAGATAGCAGGCCTTTTGCCACTTGATGAAGAAAGGAAAATAAGTTCTGTAAAATATGCAGTGAAACGGATTGCTGTGGACGACCTTGAAGAGTTAAATACACGATCCGACATTGATTTTTTCGAAAAATGCACAGAAAAATTCAAATTTAGAGACGCTTCGTTCATATGTTTCAGAAGTTTTTAATTCATCAAAGAGTAACCCACACGAGGTAGCGCCTCGCGTACTGGTTCCGACGGTACCCCCTTGGGAACTAACGGAAGTAGTAGTTAACATATTTTTCTGATCTAAATAAGGCGATGTCGCCGCATGTGTGAGCAGCATCTGTCAAAACTGACATGGAAGAAAAAAAGTTTACTAACTATTTGAAAGTAAACACTGACGGCTCAGTTCTTGATGATGGTGGTGCGGGATCTGGCTTTGTAATTCCACATTTCAAAGCTGAAAAAATCATATTATTTAGGTAGGGTCATTCCATTTTTACAGCTGGACTTGTCGCTGTCCTGATGGCATTAAATTATGTAATTTCCTTGCCAGTCTCAATATTAATATCCTGTTTTGTGTTGATTCACAGTCAGTATTAAAAAGTTTTGTATTGTGTTGAAAATGCACAGAGAGAGGAATTATTATTTGATTAAGTACCTGTGCACTGTCTTTACATGAAAGGTACTAATGTATTTTCTTGGGTTCCCATCGCACACCTCTTTCGTTTTAACGATCAAGCAGATAGAGCAGCAACAAGGGGAGCAAAGAATATATTAGGTAGTATTAAGGTTGATTGTTCTTGTCACACAAGGAAATTAGTCATATAATCGATAGGGATTTCTGGAGTCAATACAGTTCCTCATCAAAACCTCGTCGGCGCACTCTGTCAAACTTTGTGTCGATTAGCCGACCGGTTTCAAGCCTGACTTTTAGACTTTTATGTATTCCCTGCGAACCAAGTATTGCCAGACTGTTAAGTGTGTATGTCGTGGGGATCTTTCAGTTCAACATGTGGGTTATGTTTGTGAACTAACGAAACTCTTTTTGAATGGTGTTATACCAAGTGCTGACACTGGGCATGTTAATGTGTTTGACTTTTTAGGTTCGTTGCCAGTCGATTCTCTTGTTAAATTAACGAGTAACCTTTTGGAAAGTCCATTAAGGACCATTTTATAATCATAATCGTAAGTTAGATTACTTTAGTTATTTTTCTCTAATTTTACATAGTTACTGTCCTATAATTCATCTGTCCATTTTTGTTCAGGTAACCACATCGTGCTCTTCTCTTCTTTTATGGTAATAGTCTAAAATTGTAAACACTATAATATTTAGACGTCTGCAATCACCTATATGTGTGACGAGATGTAAAACAGAATTCCATCCACACACACACACACACACACACACACACACACACACACACACACACACTCAAGCGCACGCGCGCTCGAGCGCGAGCGCACACTCACACATGAACGCGCCCACGCGCTTGCGCGCGCGCGGGCGCGCACAACACACACACACACACACACACACACGCACACGCACACACAGACACACAGACACACACAATTTCGTTTCACATGCGCACATTATATGGGGATGCTACAAATATGCTGCAAGTTGTCTGGGAAAAAGGTTAACAAAACAGAAATAAGACAAAATTTTGTTAAACAAAGGGGGGGGGGGGGGGGGGGGGAGTTTGAAAGGGGGTGTAAGGGTGGGTGTGGGAAGAGGGGAAATGTAAAGAACTAAAACAAAGAGCTTTTTGTTTGTTCATGGATGAAAGAACGTGGGACATGTAGCAAAAAAAAAAACGATCCTCAATGGCTGCATTTAAGGCCATAACAAAGCAGAAAGAAAGAACGACGAATGTCAGTGACGCATGAAAAGGACCACTAGGCCATAGGATGTACTGAACGGTGTTAAAAAAATCGTTAATCGGCAATCACACTGGAATGTGATTCGAGCCATTTTACCATTTTACCTTCATTAGCTTTTTTTCTCCTTTTCTCGGCGAACGTGTTGAAGGTATATATAAATGGATTTACCGCAGAGTTTAAAGGTAAAACAAACACAGCAGAGAGCCACATTCACTTCTCCAGGAATCAGAATCAGAATGCCACTCAGTGCCAACATCCCACATAAACCAATAGGAAACCAGCACAGGAAGTCTGTCACAGCAACAGTGATCAACCGACGAGCTATGGTCATGTCTTGTGACACTTTGGTAGAATTCGTTTTCACTGAATTGCCCTGAACTGACCAGTAGATTAAAGCTTGACCAATAGAGATAGATAAAAATAGAACAAAATTGAAAATGATCAGAACACTTATAATGTAGAATTTTCCTTTGAAAGTTTTTTTCTTGTAACTGGCAGAGGGATGCAAATACCTGTTTGGCCATAAAATTCCCAGTGAGATGTAATGGGTAGTAAAGGCAACACGGCTAAAACCCAGCCAAGCAACCAATTCAATAAACAGGCTACTGAAGCTGACGTTCTGCCAAACCTGACAGAAGTGAAAGGAAAGCAAAGGACAACAAAACGATCCAGCGTTATAAGCCAGATGATCAAGACGGACACCTCACTAGATAATAAAGACAACACACCAGCCACCTTACAGACCGCACTGTTTTTCCACATATGATCGTTGTGAAGATATTGTCCACGGAACCGTTCATCAGCCACCCCAATAAAAGCAATGTAGACACCCATCAGAAAGTCAGCCATGGTGAGGTTGGTGACAAACACACTGTAACCGCCTGAAGACATCATGCTCTTCACACAGGATCGTGCACAGCCACAGAAAACATTACCAGTCAAAGACAGAATGCAACCAGCCACAGGAACGTCCGGTACGTCCATGACTGTAACAGATCTCTACATGAAAATTTCATCTGCTGGGGCGAGGCACACTAAGGTATCGAAATTATGGGGAAGTATTTCTTTGCAGCAAATTCTATAGTTCTCAGTGGATATAAAGCGAAAATTGAAAGTCCTTTAAATAAATCAGGTGGAAATATTTGAACTGGACTGCCATCCATGTAAAGCTCTTCTAACTGTGGTGTGAACCTAAACCCAACTGGGCTAATCGTATGAATAGTAGTAAATGTCAAATTCAGTTTCTGTAAGCGGGGAAAAGGTGACAGGACCTTAGTGTCCAATACAGTTAGTGTGGTGTGGGCCAAATGTGCAGCACAGTGAAGGTACTATGCTGGTCAACCAGGAGAGGTCAGTGTAGAGACAGGACAGGGGATTGTTAGACAGGGAGAGTGTGTACAAATTTTCTAAACACCAAACAGATGTCAAGTTTACATACTGGAGTAGGTTTCCACTGAGATCAAGAAACCTGACATTCACCAATTGGACTTTGGGCAAGAACGTCAATGAGCAATTTACAAGGATTAAACTAACCAGGAGAGTGTTATTACTCACATCATGCAGTGTCAGACCTGACCCTGTGGCATCCAAGTAGCGAAGATGAGGAATGAGAGCTGCAGAGAAAGGCTTAGGACACAGAAAGGTGTGACCCTGACAAAGACACTGTGTAGGACATGTTGCGCTGCATGCCCAATTCATCGTCGTTCATCGGGCAATGAGGCCAGCCATCACACACGTGGTCGCTGTGTAAACATATTGTTGAAAGCCGGCATCGAAAATAGCCTGGACATTTTATTTCCTCACATCCCTCTTCATCGTGGTGATCAATACAGTCATATGGCCCATTACACCGTGTATGTACAGGCAGACAATCATTGAAGTTACCAGGACAACGATAGTGGCTGTCAGGACAAGACTCATTGGCCTTCATTGGGGTGGAGTGGAACTGTGCAATTCCATTAAACTCCACAAGAGCTGGAGATGGACACGTTTGTTTGTCAGAAGACCAACTGAAAGACCTCATGCGAGGGCAGTTTACTTCGTCTGACTCATCACGGCAATGGAATATAGTATCACATAATTTTTCAAAAAGCAGGCATTCGCCATTGTTACATGTAAACGTCCTGGAGCAAGGCGGATGTTTACAAAAGGATTCATCACTCTCATCAGGGCAGTCCGTTAGGAAGTCGCATACTAAGGTGTATGAAATCCGTGTGGAGTCATCACTACATATGAACGTGGCAAAAGAAGTGACACGGTAATCAGATGAATCAATGTGTGTATATGTGATGATATGCTTGAAAAACAGCACAAGAGAGTTGTCTCCTGACTACAGATTTGGTATTGGTCAGAACCACATAGAAGAAATGTATGTGTGACATGGCCATCAGGGCATTTGGTCATGTATTGATGTCCTGATGATATTGAAACTGAAATGTTATTTAATAATACAATCTTCAAATCAGAATATTGTGTTGCTGTTTTATTACGTGTGAGTTCACATACTGTCCCAAACCTAAAAAAAACGGGCACGTTTGCTTACACAAAAGGACCATCTGTAGATGTATGTTGTTTGTCCCTCTTACAAGAGTGTGGGAACACGTCTTCGCTCTTGTCGCCCTACCAGCACTATGACTCCAGAAATGATGAATGACTGTCCTTTTATTGTTTACCACTGCATAATTGTACATCTCTGGCAAGGAGTTATCTCTTGAATGCAAACCAACCAAAAGCCAGTCAAACCAGCCACTGTGTAATTTTGTTTTGTTTCTAAACATTGCTAGCCATGTAGAAAGACACACTGGAGCATCTCTTGTTGTTTTTGTGTTAAAGTACAATACTCATCAGCCCGTTTGTTCAGATCTGTGCTGTTACTGACAAATCCTCTCAGACTGTTGACAAGTTTGTAGCAGCTGTTGCAAAGTGCTAGCAGTCCATCACACTGAGGAGGACTGCTGTAGGGACAATCACCCGTTTCATCTCGTCCATCTTCACACTCCGTCTTTAGGTTGCAGGCCAGGTGGTGTTGGAAGCTGGTGTAATGCTTCACGGAACAGTTCCAGCCTCTGGGGTGTATAAACACGCCAACTGCTGTCAGAGAAGAATGAAAAGAACAGTCTAAAGCAGGTTCCTTTCGTGAAGTGCTTTAGTTCTGCCATGACAGTTAGTTGCAGGGTTCGAAACACATGGGCAACATCTGAACTGCGTTGACTCCACCGCTCCCATACGAGATGTTTCTGTATTTCAAACTTTCCATTAAAACCACGGACAGAATTTTCTGAGGAACGATACAGTGATACGTGTGCCATTCTTTGAGAATATTCTTTGAAACTAACCACAACTGTGTGGTTGAAAGGCACAGGCACAGTCTCTCACAGCTTTACCATCAGTAAGATTTCCTTCAAAACTGACATACCCAGACGTTGGTGTCTCCATCACAATAACAAGAGAATCTGCGTTTCAGTATTAATCAACACTGATATCATTGAACCGTTTGTCGAATATTGATTATGACAAAAACGAACTTTGATTCAGTTAGCTGGGGTTTATATTTGAAGTGTGAAAAGCATTCCAGTTTCAACAAGATGCATGCAAATGGCCAGAAAACGTCAACAGGAATAGTAAATCGTGGATCATTTCAGACTGGTTTAAAACAGAACCAGGATACCGACAGGGTGATCCAGAATCAGCTTAGTTATATATAACATGTGTTAAAATTTAGCGTTGATATCGCGTAAATATGTATACTTACGTAAAAAAATGATTAGTTATATGGAACTTATACTTTTTGATATGCAGATGATACTGACTTTTTTTTAAAAGTGATATGATCATTTGATAGATACATGAATACTTTAGGAATATACAGTCATATGATGATTTGGATATACACCATGGAAAAATAGTACAAATTGGGCAAGGTACTTTTTTTAATTTTGCGCTTGGGTCTGGTCTGGAATTTCCAAAAGTTCAACATGCTGGGAATTTATCAATAACTCACGCACTCTTCAGGTATCAATTCATCAGACCAAATAGCAGAAGTGTAACATCTGTTCAACATTTGGATGAGAGAGCAGCTACACTGGCTAGGGTTGCAATTCTAAGTTAACTTATTAATCAAAACTGCATCATTTGTGGCTCTCATTACCTAGACCACCTAACACCTTTGGGATTTCAAAGTCATGGGTTTGTGAAGAATAAGAAATCGGACAAAACACGTAGACAAACGGTGTATGAAAGTATCAGAAACTGTGGTATCAGACCACCAGAACGAAGATTGTGTGTACCTTCATTGAACATAACATGGCTAAAAATTCAGACAAGATCTAGTATAAACAGTTTGACATCACTTATTATTATCGTCGGTTCAATGAGACCTACCTTCCTGGGTTTTGCCTTTATATAGTAAAGTCTCCAATCAGATCTGTCTATCTAATGTCATGCACACAACTTGAAGATTCCGGAGTTCTGTAGAGTAGAAAGAAACTCGTGGAGAGCGTGGCAGCAGAGAATCCTCAGAAGAGACGCCCCCTTCAAGCAAGTGCTTCGGCCCTTATCTCCTGACACTCTAGGGGGATTGGGCCACACCTGGTTCATGACTCCGCATGTCCCTCTGCTGGCCCAGACTGCTTGTACAATCTCTTTAAGCACTTGGTTGTGCCTCCATGTGTACTTTCCTTGAGCCAGGGCTACTTTACATGAGCTTAGGACATGCTCCACTGTTTGTTTTTCATGGCAGAGGGTGCATGCAGGATCGTCTGTTTTTCACCCACTTCACCAGGTTTGCATTTGAGGGCAGAAGGTCATATGCAAATCTGAGAATGAAGCTGATACTGAGGGGCCATGTGCCAAATGTCATTCCAAGTGGGACTTCTTTGGAGTGCATTCTCCCACGTTGTCCATTGCCCTTGCTGGCACTGCTGGGACTGCTTTTTGGAGTCTTTTTTTTTGGTCTTCTTCTTTTCTCATCTCCTGAATCATCATGTCTCTTTTGGCTTTCCTTTGGCCTTTGACCACAATTCAGTTTCGGTCACCCCCAGTCCTTGTCTGTTGTTCTGTGTATGTCCTGTTATTTCTCTGATCTTGAGACTTTCTTTTGCAGAATACACATCACCTCTTGAACTTTCCATTTTCTGCCTGCCTTCAGCTGGGGCTTGATTGCTTCTACCACCTTGTCTCCTGAGTCCTCCAGCATGCTTTGAAGTCTGATCTTCCCTGCTTTGTATTCCTCAAGGATGAAGTTCAGTGGTAGTTTCAGCTTTGCTTGGCGACAGTACAGCGCTATGTCAGTGAAGCAGGGTTGAAACACCAAGGTTCTTGACTGGCTCTTCAGTGATTGTTGGAATGGCCTGGTTGGCAACAATGAAGACCACAGATTCAGCCACGTTTCCTTTCCTCAGTGTGAGAGACTCTGTGATTTCTTTGGCTTGAACTTCAGTCTGGATGAGGCAACTATGTCGTCCAGCCTCCCAGCACATGACGTGTCTCGTCTTCTCTGGATGAAATCACTGTAGTGTCATCCATGAAGGCCTTGAGGGGAGGGGCATCTTGTATTCATCGCCAAGGTCTGTGTGTCTTGCGTTGCTTGTTGCTGCTTTCAAGATGATTTCCATTGCCAACACGAACAGTACTGGGGAAATTGCACAACCCATTGCGACGCCCACTTCCAATTTGATCCAGTTTGTTGTGTACTCCTTGGTAGAGAACCGCATTGAGAAGCCATTGAAGTACTTCTTGAGCATGTCGCGGATGTTCTTTGGCACATGGTGCATCTCAAGAGCCAACTGTATCATCTCATGGGTACAGATCCATATGCGTTTGCCAGATCAAGCCACACTACGTCAAGGTCTCTCTTTTCTGTTTTGGCTCTTTGGATTGCGTCCCAGATCATTGTGGCGTGTTCTACACAGCCAGCCACGCCTGGGATGCCGCCTTTCTGGACTGACACATCCAAATACTTGTTTTTCATGAGGTACTTGGTCAGCCTTGCTGCCATGACAGAAAAGAAGATTTTCCCTTCGACGTTCAGTAGTGATATTGGCCTGAACTGGCTGTCACTTCTGCTCATTGGGGATGTACACACCATCTGCCGCCATCCTTGGCCGCTGATCTTCTGGTTTCTCCAAGCTGATCGCAGCAGCCTGTGGAGCCACTCCAGCACCTTGGGACATTTCTTGTACAGCTGGTAAGGTATTCCGTTTGGCTCTGGTGATGGTTTGGCTCTGGCTTGGTCGACCACCTTCTTGATTTCCGCCAACGTTGGAGGCTTGTCACTGAACTGTTCCTCAGGGTTGGCTGGCCACACCAGACCTTGAATGTCCAGTGGTGCTTTGCTCTGTGAGTCAGACTATGTTTACCTCAGATGCTGCCCAAGAACTCCTTTGTCCACCCTTAGGGTCCCAGATTTTGGCTGCTCAAACAGTGTTCTGGCAAACTGGAAGGGGTCTCTGAAGAAGCGCTCTTGTGTCTTCTCTTTTTTGCTCTTCCTCTTCCTCGCAGATTCCGCTTTGCTGAGGGCGCTGTGTTTTGCTTTCAGGTCTTTCAAGAGTTTTTCCAAGCCTTGTTTTTCAGCTGGCAGTGCGGTCTTCATTTGCTTCTTGAGGTTTTTCTTTTGGACCCTGATCTTGTCCATCTCTCTCTTTGGCATCTGGATTTCTTTGGAGGTGTTTTCTCTTTGGGTAGTTTTGCTCCATAGGCGTCTCTACATATGGCATATACAATGTCCCCATATGTGGCTAGTTTGTGTTCCAGGGGTGCTTTTCCCTATCAGTGCATCGAGTCTTTGGACGATATTTGCATCCAGTTTCTCCCAATCTTTAGTTTCGTTTGCTCGTGGCAGGTTGAGTTTCAGGCGCCTGGCATCTAGGGCCTGTGTAAATGCCTCATCCACCAACAGCGTGGATGTCCTTGGCACTGTGGTTTAAATCCTGGCCTTGGGCTTCCGACGTCTTATCTGCTGATCCAGTGCGCTGCTGCTCATTCAGATGAGTCTTTACACATCCCATCTTTGTTCTGTAGATCTTCATGCCACGGGTGGTAGCGAAACGCTTTCCACAGACACATGGTCCATGTTCATAGTCCGTTTGGGATTTGCAGTGGTGATTGGTGTGTGAGTTCTGTTTAAAATACCACACCACACACACACACACACATATATATATATATATATATATATAGTCACACGCGCCCACACACACACACACACACACACGGTTTCCAAGATGGCGGAAACACTCATGACATAGTGCTAGAGTCTCTAGTAATCAGCTGGAATTTTGTGTTTTAAAATGATGACGCGGCTTAGATCCAGAAGTAATAGGGGTCGATTTAATTCCGTGTCATCTGGAGAAAGTGACATAGTGGCCGAAAAAAGCGAGCAAAAACCTGGCTTTAGAAGCAAAGTTTTGACGCGAGCGTTGCTGGAAAGTGCAAAGACTGCCGAAGAGGGTCCACTTCAGCTTGAAGGTGAATCACACACATTAACCCAGGCTGACACGGTGAGTGATTTTGAAACCTTAACTCAAGTTATTGGAAACCTGTGTGAAAGAATTTCGCGGCTCGAAACAACCATCAGCGAGCAAAAAGAATTAATAGAAAAACTGAGCAGGCCTATTCCAAAAGCAAGATGTGTCAACTGTCAAACCCAGACGGACACACAATTCCGTACCCTGCTCATCGCTCCTATGCGGACATAGCAAAGGTAGTTCCACTGATCCCTACAATTAAGTCGACAACTGAAATGACTGTAGGGATGGTGGACCTCGAAAGAAAAGGAAAAAAAACCAGAAACAAAACAAAAGAAATAATCAAAAGAACAGTACAGAAAACATTAACGTCACCGCAAAATCTAAACATGACGTCATATTTAATGCGCAATCTGAAGTTAACAAGAATGCCAGTTCCAAAACAGAGAAAGAAAGGTCTCCAGACATGCCAGTTGTTGCTATTCTTCATGACTCAACGTTGAATGGTGTACATGGAAACAGGCTAGGGGTGTCATATGGATTTGATGTCGTCAAGTCAAAATGTTCCACTGTTGGTGACATCGAGGGTGCTCTTAAAGCTGCCGATGCGATGGCCAAGGGACCCATAGACGCCATAGTCACCCACTGCGGCCTGAACGATCTGAACCAAAAGACCCAAAGACAGCAGGTCAGTCTCTGGTTCGAGAGATCAAAAAGATTCTGTCTGCAAGGCCTAAGGTGAAAGTGATTGTGAGCAGAGTGTCACCTGTACGTGACCCGTCACTGCGTCCCAAACGAGA
>JADBJO010009407.1:0-7500 GCA_016801955.1 Conus betulinus
TGTCGCATACAGATCGAAACACTCAACCTTTGCCTTAGGACCAATCAGCAGGAAGTAAACTAGGGTGACGACGCAACTCCCAATAGTGGGAAACCAAAACTGTGTATCGGCACAGCGAGCTTGGATAATAAATACCCCATTATCAATCTATTAGCTCCACCAACAGCGTTGTCCACAAGACCAAATATGGACACAAACTATATAAAAGCCGTCACCAATCTCCAATAGGTGGTCGAATCAACTCACCCATAGAATGCAACCAAGTTTGCGGACAGACCACCAAAGTCACATTAGTGATTTTTAGGATATCAGCCAAATAGTTGGGGAGTAAAACTTCACCTACTTTGGTCGATCACCCTTACAAAACATGAGCTCGACAACACACACACATCACCCAACCACATCACACACACAAAATAAACGAACACGCAACGTAATAGCAATACAGCATCGATAACTCCCCACTATCGACACGGAAACAGACAAGAAACGACGTGCCAAAACTCCGCCTACAATAGGAAAATTAGTCCTTGAATGTCCCCTCCATGCCCCCCCCCCCCCCCCACATTCTGTGTCTGCGCCCCCAGTTACCAGTTTCCAGGTAGCGTTTTCAAACTTTTTTTTGTTCCCCCCCGCTTTTGGGGCCTTCCCTGATCCGTCAAAAAATGATTCCGGAGGACACCATTCTCATAAGCCCCCTATAACGTATTACGATTGTGTTTTTAATAAATAGTGGTGTAGTAGCCGAGGGCCTCCCCCCGCGCATGAGGACTTCTCCCTCCCTGCAGAGGGTGCCACCACCAAATGTTACGTTTTTAAATTTTGTTTTCAGACGCCCCTAAACATTAGTCGCGTTAATCAAGAACCCACTGAATTTTTTTTTTTTTTTTTTAATTCAAGAGAGAAAATGTGGAAAAGAACGGAAACTGAAACTCTCCCCAGGGTGGCGGCAAGGAGGTGACAGAGAGAGGGTTATTAAAAGAAACAGAGCGCCTGGCGTTGCCAGTGGACACAGTGACTTGGAAGTAATGCCGACCTAATTGGTGTCATGGCGGGGAGACCAGAGGGATGATGGGGAGGTAGGGTGGGCGTGGGGTGGGGCCGATTACAAATGGATGTGTGTTACTCGCCCGAACAAAGTGGACTTACATGTGCGTGGTTTAGAGTTTGCTGTTGACTACTTCAGATGCACACGCACTGCCGCACGTGCACACCAAACACACAATACCTCGGACACATATACGGTACAACGCACGCGGCACGCCGCACACACACACACGCACACACACAAAAACACGCACAAAACATACACATACGCACATACACATACACAACTCACAACAGAACACCGCACACACGCAACACGCACACACACCACCATCACCACCACTCAGCACACAACCGACAAAACAACACACACACACCACACGACCACCACACAGATCCACACCCACGTACACGCGCTGTGCGCAAAGGCGCTCCACTCACGCACACGCACGCAGGTACAACCACACAACACACACACACACCACCCCAACACCACACACAAACACACACACACCACACACGACACCGCACACAAACACAAAAACAACACACACACACCACAACACGACACAACCACACACACAAAACACCACACACACACATTCACACATACACGCACATTCAAATTAATCCGGCAAAAACATTGACTGTCAACATTTAACACACAAACACACACACACAGTCACACACACAACCAACACACACACAAACCGACACAGAGGAGTGAGGGAGAGCGGCGAGTATCCACAGTGTATGTTGCCGCCGAGCCAGCAGGGTGTGTGTGTGTGTGTGTGGTGGTGTGTGTGTGGTGTGTGGTGTTGTGTGTGGTGTGTGTTGCATGCGTGCATGCGCACGCACGTGCGTGTGTGTGGTGGGTGTGTTGTGTCCCCAAGGTATGTGTGTGCCAGTGCGAGAGTGCGTGCGTGCGTGCTTGAGCGTGAGAATGTTGTGTGCGGTGTGGGGTGTGTCGGCGTGTGTTGTTTGTGTGTGGTGTGTGTGTGGCAGCCCACCTCCGTGGAATCTCTTTCAAGCAGTGTTGTCTAAGCGGAACTCTACTATATTTCAAAGCAAATCTTAAATAAAATTTTCAGCGAAGAGCCAGAGATGAGAAATGGTGCACGAAACCACACGAGGCGAACTAAGGACACAAACACACCACCACCCACAACACTTTTCGCCACACCCTCTTCTCCACTCTATTCTCTCTCCTCGTGTGTGTGTGGTCCGTCGCTGGTGGTGTGTGCCCGCATGCCTCGTGCGTGGTGTCTGTGACCGTTGTCAGTTCGTGGGCGGTTGTTCCGTGACATTTATACGAGGCGTACGCTACACGATCTCTCGCCCTTCAGTCGTGTTCACCTTTGTGCAAGTAGGATATATTCAAAAGCTCTTTGATGCGCCTTTTCTTTCGTTTTTATATTTCATTTATTATTTTTTCGCTTCTTTTCTGTTTTTTGGAACACCTTTGAATACCCTCAAGTGTTACCGTGCAGGGGGAATGAGCACGGACTAATAAAGTAGCTAACGGCTATTTCAACGACTTTTAACGACTACAAAAAATCATTTAATCTCTCCTAGAGTAGTGATGGATTGGGCTCAAAAAACTCGACAGCTAACACCAATCCGTTCGTATCACAGGCCACCTAGCCGTCACCTCCTTGATGTACTAACTCTTTCCTTTCGCTCCTCAATGCCGATAGCTCACGCCCCCGCCCCTTCACCGTACAGACTCGCGTGTCTGACGTACGTCCCACAGATCGGCTAGAAGAGAAACCGTCTTGGACCACAAGCGGCACTATATGCTTCCCGCTAATCATGTGATAATAGCAGACATGTTAAATTTACACCAACGCTGTCTTCATAACCTTGTTGTCTCCCGGTTTAAGACCCCAACAAAGGCGCGTAGCTTATATAACTAACAATGCGAACGAAGTCAACTGCGTGGGGACGTGTTGCGCGCGTCACGCGCCCCCCGCGCTGGTGTTGCATTGTGAGATTTGTTGTGTGTTTGTGGCCGGGCTTGTTCAATAATTGTTCCGCGGCTCCAGACAACCTGCTGCGGCCGAGCTTTCTGAAAATTTGAATAGGGTTCATTATGGGCACGGGTGCTGCCGGGATGTTTCATTTTTACCGAAAAGACTCGTTACTAACCGTCTACATGGCCCAGAAACGGGTTTCGCTTCTTTATGGATTATCCCCCGTGACCAGCCAACAATACATAGGAACATCATGTTTGATGTGTGTGTGGGTCACAACAATAGTGCGCCATGTGCTCGTGAATTCACGGATGATCTCCACTGGGAGTACGTATGTGCTTATGCGCCATCACACCCCACGTCATCTCAAAAAAAAAAAAAAAAAAAAAAGAAAAAATCTCCACAAAGCACAGCACCATCGCTGCAATCCACGTCATTAAGAAAATATAATCCTAACCATAGAATTTCCACTCTGCACCAGTCAACGCGAAAAATTAAAAAAAAGACCAAAAATTCTTCTACCGCCAAATATATTCCGTATTCTTTGTCATCTACGGCATCGAGGGGTTAAAGCTATCTTCTGACCCCCCCCAGTTCTTCTCTGTCATCTATGCGCACTGATGATGAAAGAACGCACAGACAATTTTTTTTTCTTATATCTACGTCATTTATTAATGATGTTAAGAAAACATCTCATCCCAGCACCGTCAACTTTCTGTCATCTACCTCCATCGATGATGCCGAAGAACTGTGCTCCACCTTAGTACTATCTCTGTCATCCACATTCAAATGAGGATGCTAAACTCTACCACCAAAGCACTATTCTTTTCTGGTCATCTTCGTCATTGATGGACATCAAAACTCTACTCCCAGCGCTGTGATCTACTCGGTTGTCTATGTCACTGATCTACTAACACTCTGCCACAAAGCACTCTCTCTTTCCTGTAATTTTCGTCCTGATGACGTCTAACACATACTCCACACTGCACTCTTTCATTATTGACTCACGGTCATCTGATGACAAGAAAACGCTTTGAGTCCCAGATGTAGTCTCTCAGGTAGTCTCTCGGCTCATGAGTTTGAAACCGAAAACCCTATTGCGTTTCGGCATCTGAGTCAGTGAGCACATTTAGACCCATTTGCACGCGGGCGGGGGGAGGGCGAAGGGGGCCTTTTGTCCTCGACCATAATGATGATGGTTAAACTCTCACTCAACCTCAACGCACTGTTCTGTCAGTGTACGTAATTGAGGATGGTAAAAACTCTATGGCAACTCAACGGGCTTACTGGGCCGGTGCCGCCGGGGTGGGTAAAGCGCATTGCCCGGATGTTCCTGGTTGCACTCAACAACTGTCGCCTGTCATGCTTGCCGGTCAGTTGATGTGGCCCCCCCTTTAAACTCTACCGTCAACACTGGTCTATCATCGGCGTCCTCTGAGGATCAGTCTAAAATTCTGGCAGCGGGCAACGGCTGTGTTCTGTCATTGCTGACGGCATTGATGAGTGATTCAACCTCGCCACCGGCCTGGCACGCGATCTGTGCCCATCGGGCCGCCGCCTCGATTATGCGCAAGGACTCTACAGGTGAAGACACGCTCCGCTCTGTAGTACCGTCATGAGCATGTATGTAAATACGGCGGGGTGCCTCAAACACCGTTTCTATCCATCCTTAAGTTTTCTGATGATGTTAGTCCTTCCTCCCCACTCAACAATCCGTTCAACTGCTATTTGGCGTCCATGACCCCTTGTTTTAAAACTCGGCACTCAACACTGTTTCCTGTCATCACATCATGTGATGATGTTAAACTCTACACTCAACATGTTCTTGTCACGCTGACGGCATCTGATGATAACCTAAACACTCCCCCCCTACCGCCCAACCGCCTAACATTGTCACAATTGTACTCCCCTCACTCGGCAATTGATGGAGAGTTAAAACTCTACATCCCACTGTTCGTCATGCGCATTGAGCTGTTCACCCTAAACACGTCTCTCTCTAGCTTTGATGATTTAAACTATAGCACTCGTCTGTCGTTAACATGTGACTGGCTGTACCACCTCGCTCTACACCATGAGATCTATGTGAAAGCTGATGACCCAGTCAGCTCTTGTCAGTTACATCCTACGAGCCATGCAGCACTCTCCGTCACCCCACTCACACCTTGAGCCCACACCGGTTGTTTTTTTTTGTTTGTACCCCTTTAATTAAAATTTATGATGCTTTCTTCCTGGTTTTTCTGTGCAGATGCTAAACTCTTCAATTAATGATGTTTCCAAAATCTACATTCATGATTCTGTCTCCATGTCTGTCTCTCCGTATGTTGATGATTGGAAATTTACATGTTACAGCTACTGTCCCATTCTGTCGGCATTTCCGTCTAGCTGATGTAAATGTCTAAACCACAGCTACATGTCAGCTAGGCTCCATGATCTGTCATTCTAACAGTCCATGTCTGATGTCTGAAACTTTACATCAAGAGCTGTTAAGCTCCATTTCTGTCCATTCCGTCACCGGCCATGAGTCCAAAAATTAAATTCATGACACCCAGCTCTGTCTTCCTTATGTCGTATGTCCGTGCATGATGGCGCTCAGCGTTGTTGTTGTTGCATTGTTGCATATTCCATATATATCAGCTTTATTTCCTTTTGTCAATTCCCCGCATTATGATTGTCAAAATCATCAACCGCGCACAGCTCTGTCTCCATGCTGTCATGTCCGTCATTGCTCACGCCGAGTGTGGCAAAAACTCTCATTAGCTCTGAACACCCTCTGTGCAATTATGTGATGGAAAATGTTACAATTCAGCTCTGTCTCTCTATGGCTCATCTCATCAAAAAATGAAAAAAAAAAAACCAAACATTCAAAAACCAAGGAACTGGATTCTGCCATTTCCGTCATTGATGATGTCAAAAGATCTACATTCAGCTCTGTCTGCCAATGTCTGTCATCTCCGTCATTGATGATGTCAAAACTTTCACATTCAGCAACTGACTCCATATCTGTCCATTCCGTCATTGATGATTCAAAACTCACATTCAGCACCATGTCAGTTTTCTGTCCTGTGTCCTTATGATAGACGTCAAAGACTTTGCATTCATCACTATATTCCATATATCTTTTTTTCCGTCATTGAGATGTTAAACTCATCACCCAGCTACGGTCTCCTTTGTCATTGAAGATTGCCTAAAGCCGAGGGTCAGAAAAAACCCTGGTGGCCAAATGTGATGGCAGATAATGACTGGGCCCTTCGTACCTTGGTAGAACACGTAAAAAAAAAAAAAAAAAAAAAAACCAAGGACAGATCTCTGCGTGACACACGGACATAACAAGATCTTCAGAATGTCCGCCAAGTTTCAAACCCAGACAGACCCACACTGTCCTGTCGATGCCAAACGAACGTTGAAGTCCTTTTCTGAGGACAAAACGAACGGTGGTTAATGCGTCAAAGGCTGCGGGAAATGTCTAACTGGTAGAGGAACGGGACCTTTGGCTTCATCAAAGGCGGGGAGAAAGTCCGCGGGAGAGCGTGCCCCTATTTCAAGACCGGGCTGTTTTCAGTCAGAACTGCGCCCTACCGTCAGACAGAGTGATGGGGGGTTTTAAACGTCCGTTCTTCCCTTCACCCTGAAACCCTTTGATCTAGTCGTTTGAAACGTGGCGCATGGTTGAACATGAGTGCACAGCATACGACTGTGCAGGGAGGACTGGAGGAACGCAGGGGGAGAGAGAGACGAGGGACGAGAGAGAGAGAGAGAGAGAGAGAGGAGAGAGAGAGGGCAGACAGGACAGACAGACAACAGAGAGGGAGATACAGAAGACACAGAGAGCACCGGTCTCCAAACGCTCAAAAGAAAGGGAAACGGTAAAGAAAGAAGAAGAAGACGGAAAAGAATGGAAGAGGAAGGGAGATTAAAAAAAAAAAAACATCCAGGAAGGAAGAACAGGAAAAAGGAAGGAAAAAAGAACAAGTCCGGAAGTACAGAAAGAACAAGGAAGAAAAAAGAGGGAATGAATGAAGGAAGTATCAGGAAGTATAAAAAATAAAGGTGAGTGAGTTATGAAGTTAGTGAAGTTCGTGAAAAGCGAGAGAGAGAGAGAGAGTGGAGAGAGAAGAGAGAGAGAGAGAGAGAGAGAGAGAGAGAAGGCGCGACGACTACGAAGCTTCTGATCCTTTGGGTGATCACCTTGTCAACTGCAAGAAAACAAGAGAGGTAAAGGCTCATAAAATCCAAACTACATACTTCCGAAATCAAAACCAAAATGAAAAAACCAAAGCAAAAAAATAAAAATAAAATAAAATAAAATAGATAGATAAATAAAAAAATAATACGTCAAACTCAAAAACAAGAACAACAAAAAACAAACAAACAAAAAAAAAAGCATTCTTGAATTGACCTTAGAATCAGAGCAAATCAAAACGTTCTCTTTCTAAGAACTTGAAAATGTTCTCAAGACTCCAAATCAAAGTAGATTTAAACC
>JADBJO010009407.1:12500-35000 GCA_016801955.1 Conus betulinus
ATCAAATATTCAATATGAACTTTCCAATTTAATTTTGATGTTAAATGTACACCTAAAAACTTAACAGACTGCTTATAAACAAGAGGGTTTCCATCCAATACTAACTGAGGAAGAGTTTCAGGATTTTCACCATTATTAAAAAGCATAAGATAAGTCTTTTCAAAGACAAGTTCAATCCATTTTCTTTCATATATTGATTTAGATTATTAAGTTCTCTTTGGTATATGTTCTGAACATAATGAACAGTTCTTTTGTTAGTATGTTTCCTCAAAGATGTGTTGATCCAAATAGCTATATCGTCTGCATATTGCACAACATTTGTTGTTTTTGATAGACAGTTTGGTAGATCGTGAATTAATATATTAAACAATAATGGAGCTAGTACAGATCCTTGCGGAATGCCTATATCAATTCTTTTCGCTGAAGAGTAGACATTTCCCAGCCTGACTTGTATTGACCTATCTGATAATAAATTGCTTATGTAATGATAAGTTACACCTGTTATTCCAATTTTTTTCAATTTATATAAAAGTCGTGCATGCCAAACACTATCATAAGCTTTTCGTACATCAAAGAATGTGGCAAGTGTACTTTTTCTTTTGGAGAATTGTTTTTTTATTTGAGTTGTAAGTTTAACTAAGTTGTCTGTTGTGCAACGTCCTTTTCTAAACCCAGCTTGACATGTAGGAATGATATTTTGTTTTTCACAGTGATAGAATAATCTTTTCTGTATAATTTTTTTTTTCTAATAATTTACTGGCATGAGAAGTTAAAGCTATTGGTCGATAACTATTTATATCTGATCTCGGTTTACCTTGCTTTGGAATAGGAACTGCAATTGACTGCTTCCAGATTTTAGGAAGAGCTTCATTTAACCAACATTTTTGGTAAAACGAAAATAACAATTCTTTCCAATTAAATGGTAAATGGATCAGAAGCTGGTAAGAAATGCCATCCAAACCAACAGAAGAATTATTTGAAGAAAATGACTCCAGTGCTTCAATAAATTCATCAAACTGAATTGGTGCATTAAGATAGTGTGTATTATCAGGATTTAGTTCAACATAGGAATCTGTACTTTCCTCCTTATTTCTGTAATGAATACTATCAGCATCCAGATTTGTGGATAAGCTGTTGCTAGTAAATGTGTCAAGAAAGAGTTCAGCTTTTTCTTTAGACGTTAGAAATTGCTTATTCTCTGTCCTTATGGGAAAATTGGTAGCGTGAATCCATTTTTCATTTCTTTCACCTTTGCCCAGACTTTATGTAGATCTTTTGATTCATGTACTTCAGTATTGCAAAAGTTAGTCCAGTAGTTTTTTCTTGGCTCGGGCCACACTTTATTGCTGTGAATTTTAGCTCTTTTCATATCTTGAAAAAGTTCTTCTATATTGTTGTCTATATCATTAGAAGAATAATTGACCTGATCTTTCTTCTTGTCCTTTTCCTTTTGTTTTGCTATAACAGCTTTTTAACCACAGTTTTAAAAGATCTTTTTTATGTGCCACAGCCTCTTCACACTCTTTTGTCCACCATATGTTTCCACTATGTTTTGGGTTTGATGATCCTTTCAAAATTGGAATAGACTCGGTAGTGTGTGTGTGTGTGTGTGTGTGTGTGTGTAAGCCTGCTTGCTCGCGAGTGTTAATGCATCATATGTATGTATGTATGTATGTATGTATGTATGCATGTATGCATGTATGCATGAATGTATGTGTGTGTGTGTGTGTGTGTGTGTGTGTGTGTATGTATGTATGTATGTATGGACGCACGAATGTATGTATTTATGTACATACGCATGTATGCATGTGTGTATGTATATATGTATGATGTGTGTGTTAATATATGGATGTATAAGAGTCTGTACGTAGCTAGTTTTCCCTCCGGTGTATTGCTATCTTCCATGGTCTTCTGACTTCAGGGTCTGTATTCACCATAATCCAGCCTTCCCTAGGGTCTATTGGTGTCCCATCTCTCGTGGGCTATACACCATGGTCTGTGTGTTCCACAACTCAGTGATCCTCTATGTCCATCGCCGTCCTGTCTTCAATAGTCTATAAGATCTCATGTCTGCGTTTCCCACAGTTCCGCGTTTCTCATTCCCACAGTTCCTCTCAAGGCCTGACCAGCGCGGTGGGTTCATGCTATAGGTCAGACATCTGCTAAGTCGTAGACACGAGATCGTCTTCTTAAATTCTCTTATCTTAGTCATCAAGTCATTTATCCATCAGCTTTAAATCACGCGCAGTGTGGTTTCCAAACTCAGCGGATGTGGTGGGGCGTATATGGAGTAGTCCGCACGTAGTGACATCTCCTTAATGAAAGTGAAACTCATTGCTGTCCCGTCTTCTCACCTCTCTGAGACACAAGGACTGTTTGTCACACAGCTCAGTGTTCTCTCTGGTCTGCTGCTGTCCATCTGTCGTGGTTTATGAGATCTGTGTGTCCATCTGTCATGGTTTATGAGATCTGTGTGTCCATCTGTCATGGTTTATGAGATCTGTGTGTCCATCTGCCGAGGTTTATGAGATCTGTGTGTCCATCTGTCGAGGTTTATGAGATCTGTGTGTCCATCTGTCATGGTTTATGAGATCTGTGTGCCCATCTGTCATGGTTTATGGGGATCTGTGTCCATCTGTCATGGTTCATGAGGTTTGTGTTTCTCACAGCTCAGTGTTCTCTCCGGTCTCATAGACGTATTCTTCTTCGTACATCCAGATGGGAACCCCAGAGGCACTGACGACGGCTGTTGTAAGGCGAAGGCCCTTCAGAGATCCATAGAGCTTCTCCCTCTTCAATGTGTCGGCGGACGAGGTCTCGCTCATAGCTTTTGATGTGTGGGACAGTCCTGCAGGAAGTGTTTCACAGTCAATGGGGCTGTATCGCATTTGCACCCTGAAGATTCGACAAAAGTGGAATTTGGTGAACATGTGGTCTTTGAGTCTGGGGTGCCCTGTTCTCAGTCTCACAATGCTCACTTGGTCTGGTCTGGGCAGCGGATAGAACGCATCGTTCTTGCTGAGGTCTGGGTGCTGCTCAAGCCACCTTCTTTTCTGCTTCTCCTTGATAATGCTTTTGGCTTCTTCAGTGGAGACTTCCTGCTCCAGTTGGGACTGCTGTCCTTCCTTTGCCAGTCGGTCAGCTTCCTCTTTGCCATACATATTGCAGTGTGAGGGTATCCACTGGATGACGGTGTTCTCAGTGGACTGCTGCAGAAAGGCCAGGGCAGAGACAAGGCAGCTGAGTTCCTTGCTTTGATGTTTTCAACAGCCTGCAGTAACAGACGTCTCATTTTCCATGTTCCCAGAGGAAGAACTCCACGCTGCTTACGTAATCTTCCAGCACCGCAGCCACAGGGAGAGAACCAATGCGAAGTGCACGTAGGGCAACTCACCAGAGGAGACACTGCCACTACCAGCTGTCGGACTCCCTTTCTACTATGGACTTTTTCGTAATGTTATACTTCCCTGAAATCTGAATGTTACATGACTGTTCTCAGTTAGACTTCGCTCATATCGACATTGGGGGTAATGAGCTGGTCACTCTCCTTGCCAAGATTGTCACAAGTAAATAACTTGCCAGGTCTTCTGTCCCATACCTAAATCAGAAACCCAAGGTTCCTGTAATGTCAATACCTCCGGCAAAAGAACCGGAATATAACGGCTTATCTGTTAAGACCTGATCTCTCCTTGTTTGTTCTGTGTGCTCTGTACTGTCATTTCTGCTAGGCGACTCGATGTCGTCAGCAGTATTCGTGTGAAATTACGGGCCGTGGATTTGTTTCATCATGGAAACAAAGAGTTACTGTGCTTCTTTTTGTTTTTACTGCTTACTGTTCCCCTCCTTATTTAAGATTTAAAATATCCTTCCAAACCTGAAAGAGTTTTTTGCTATCTGCAACTTCTGTGGGGTTTCTTTGGCAGTTGTTGATGCTTCTATAGCAGACGTTTGTTTTACAGGGTGAGGTTGCTAGCCTCACGCCCAACCCCCCTCCTTTATCCGGGCTTGGGACCGGCTGCTAGGTCTAAAGAGACTGCCAGGCAGGAGTCTTGTTCGGATCAGAGACCTGGAAAACCACAAAGATCACCACGCACAAACTGAAGACTTTAACAGCTGCCTGCGAAAGATCCTCCACATCCACAGGCCGGAGACAATCTGCAACAAAGAGCTGTGGGAAAGAAGTAACCAACTGCCAGTGGAGCAAGACATCCGTAAAGAAAATGGCGGTGGATAGGACACACCCTCCGAAAGACCCCGGACAACACCACCAGAAAAGCTCTGACCTGGAATCCTCAAGGCAAAAGAAAGCGAGGAAGACCAAGAACACCTGGAGGTGGGACCTTTAAGCGGACACCAGGCAGATGGGTCATTACAGCTGGAAGAAATAGAGAAAATTGCCTAGGACCGTAGTCATCGGCAGGTAGCCGTTGATGGTCTATGCTCTGGTAAGGGCAATGCCCCCCCCCCCCCCCCCCGCCCCCCGCACCCTTCCACACCCCCGCCCCCACCCCCTGAACAAGATGCAAAGCATATACACGTACTCCCAGTTTATCTTGCATACGCGAATACATGTCAAGCGCATGTTTACCATGAAAATACCCATGATCTACCAGTCAGTTATTAGATTTAAAGCTATTTTAGGATCCGTCAAATACAGTATTTTCATAGACAAGAAAACGTCACAATCAAACATGCGTCAGAATGTATTTCGTCACTGAGATAAACTTTCTGAGATATTCCATAAAGAAGAAAAAACTGTTTTGGGCCGTTACAGCCGTTAGTAGCGGCTACTCTGGTAAGATAAACATCGGGCATCATCCGTGACCCATAATGAACATACAAGTTTTCAGAAAGATCGGCCCATAAGTTTTTTGTCTAGAGCGAGTGGAACACAATTTGACCACGGACAGACAGACAGACAGACAGACAGATACACAGGCAGCATTTTTCTTCGTTCCCATTGTAAAGTACTCCCTGTTCTATAAGAACTGGGAGTACAAAAAAAAAGGAACTTCTGGCCTCAAAGGTGACATGATTTTGCGCTGACCGCACCATAGGCCCCTGTTTGACACACGTCAACCTTGTCTTCTGGAAACATGAGGAGTCTCCGTGACGCGTGTCATATGATGAGTGCTTCACCACGAAACAGGGTCCAAAAGAGCGCGGTTCACCATGAAACGGTCCAAAAGAGCGGTTCGCCATGAAACAGGGTCCAAAAGAACGGTTTCACCATGAAACAGGGTCCAAAAGAGTGCTTCGCCATGAAACAGGGTCCAAAAGAACGGTTCACCATGAAACAGGGTCCAAAAGAACGGTTCACCATGAAACAGGGTCCAAAAGAATGCTTCGCCATGAAACAGGGTCCAAAAGAGCGGTTCGCCATGAAACGGGTCCAAAAGAGCGCTTCGCCATGAAACAGGGTCTGAAGGAATGCCAGAGTTTGCATGACAGTAGACGGAAAGCCATCACAGCAGATCCATTAAGACCTTTTGCTCAAGGGTTTTCTACCCCTTCCTTTGAAAGACAGAGATGAAGATTTTTCGATCAAGATTTTGCGGAAAATAAATTCAAGTTAAGCCCTTTTGGGGGCATGTTTTTTTGGTGTTTGTTTGTTGTTTTTTTTTTCTCAACATGCGTATATTGAATCACTTGTCCATACTACCGGCTGACAGCCCTCTGCGATCGGCTAGGCTGTGAACATAAACAAAGAGAAAAGTGTCTGTCGTTCTGCTTCTCTCATTTGTTCTTCCTCTGCATGTCCCTCTGTCTTGTTGTCTCTGTCTGTGTGCATGCCTGCTCGCATCTCCTCGCCTTCTGTGTACATGCCTGCTCGCATCTCCCCGCCTTCTGTGTACATGCCTGCTCGCATCTCCTCGCCTTCTGTGTACATGCCTGCTCGCATCTCCCCGCCTTCTGTGTGCATGCCTGCTCGCATCTCCTCGCCTTCTGTGTACATGCCTGCTTGCATCTCCTCGCCTTCTGTGTACATGCCTGCGTGCATCTCCTCGCCTTCTGTGTACATGCCTGCGTGCATCCCCTCACCTGTGTACATGCCTGCTCGCATCTCCTCGCCTCCTGTGTACATGCCTGCTTCCATCTCCTCGCCTTCTGTGTGCATGCCTGCTCGCATCTCCTCGCCTTCTGTGTACATGCCTGCTTGCATCTCCTCGCCTTCTGTGTATATGCCTGCGTGCATCTCCTCGCCTTCTGTGTACATGCCTGCTTGCATCTCCTCGCCTTCTGTGTATATGCCTGCGTGCATCTCCCCGCCTTCTGTGTACATGCCTGCTTGCATCTCCTCGCCTTCTGTGTACATGCCTGCTCGCATCTCCTCTCGCCTTCTGTGTACATGCCTGCTCGCATCTCCTCGCCTTCTGTGTGCATGCCTGCTCGCATCTCCTCGCCTTCTGTGTACATGCTTGCTTCCATCTCCTCGCCTTCTATGTACATGCCTGCTTCCATCTCCTCGCCTTCTGTGTACATGCCTGCTTCCATCTCCTCGCCTTTTGTGTACATGCCTGCTCGCATCTCCTTGCCTTCTTCAACCGCGGCCAACTCGCCTCGCCTACCCCACGCTAGTCCCTTCCCTATACCTTCTACTTTCCTCCCTCCCTCCCCCTCCCCCCCCCCCTCCCTCCCTCCCTCTCTCTCTCTCTCTCTCTCTCTCTCTCTCTCTCTCTCTCATGTGCTTGCGAAGTTTGTATGTGTGTTACTCTGTATGTGCGTGTGAATGAATGTGTGTGTGTGTGTTTACGTGGGTGCGTGCGTGAGTCCGTCCATCCGTCCGTCCGTGCGTGCGCGTGCATGTGTGTGTGTGTGTGTGTGTGTGTGTGTGTGTGTGTGTGTGTGTGTGTGCGTGCGCGCACGCGTGCGAGCACGTGTGTGTGTGTGTGTGTGTGTGTGTGTGTGTGTGTGTGTGTGTGTGTGTGTGTGTGTGTGTGTGTGTGTGCGTGCGTGCGCGTGCGTGCGTGCGTACGTGCGTGCGTGTGTGTGTATGTGTGTGTGTGTTTGCATGTGTGTGTGCGTGCGTGCGTGCGTGCGTACGTGCGTGCGCGTGTGTGTGTATGTGTGTGTGTGTTTGCATGTGTGTGTGCGAGTGCGTGTTTTAGCGCGCGCGCGCGTGTTTGTGTGTGGTAAATCTGATCCTGTATTATTTCTTGTTTAACACACATAACCAATTCCAGCTACAATTCCTCCTCCTCCTCCTCCTCTCCTCCTCCTCTCCCCCCTCCTCCTTCTGCTGACACTGTTACTACCATGTCTAGCACCACTAGTCTTACAACTGACCACTGGCCACTACTGCTACAACGACGACGACGAAAACGACATCGACAACGACAACGGTGCCGGCGACGACTACTACTTCTACTACGACCACGACTCCTAAATCTACTGCTGCTGCTGCTGCTCCTCCTGCTACTATTACTATTGCTAGTACTGCTACTACTACTGCTGCTAATACTGCCACTACTTCAACAATTACTACTATACCAACAACAATGGCAAATACAACGAAAACTACTAGTACTATCACTACTACTACTACTACCGCTGCTACCACTATTACTTTAACTAATGCTACTGCTGCTACTACTACTACTACTACTACTACTACTACTGCTGCTGCTGCTGCTACTACTATCAGAATACAAAGTTTAAGGCCATTAGAATGGCCGGTTTCATTTCAGAATATTTCCATTTTGTATGTTAAAAATGTGGAAGCAAAGAAACACACACACACACACACACACACACACACACACACACACACACAGAGAGAGAGAGAGAGAGAGAGAGAGAGAGAGAGAGAGAGAGAGAGAGAGAGAGAGTTGGAGAAAATAGGTGAATGGAGATGCCCATGGAAAACCTTCACCAACAGACAATCAAACAAACGAACAAACAAAGAAACATTCAGTGACACAGAAAGACAAAACCGTGAAAGAAAGAAAGATATAAACACATAACCCCTATCACACCAACCTATCAACAAAATGTCGTGCGCATGCCACCACGGCTACATGGTCAAACGAGACATGCTAAGTCTCTCTCTCTCTCTCTCTCACTCTCTCTCTCTCTCTCTCTCTCTCTCTCTCTCTCTCTCTCCAAGTGTCTGTCTGTCTGTCTGTCTGTCTCTCTCTGTCTCTGTCTCTGTCTCGCTGCTCTTTGTCTATCTCTCTATCGCTCTCTCTCTCTCTTCTCACGTGTCTCTCTCTGTCTGTCTGTGTCTGTCTGTCTGTCTGTCTGTCTGTCTGTCTGTCTGTCTGTCTGTCTCTCTCTCTCTCTCTCTCTCTCTCTCTCTCTCTCTCTCTCTTCTCAAGAGTTTCTGTTGTTTGTCTGTCTCTGTCTATAACTGACTGTCTGTCTGTCTCTGTCGGTCTGTATCTGTTTGTCTGTCTGTCTGTCTCTTCTCAGGTGTCTCTGTCTGGCTGTCTGCCTCTGTCTCTGTCTGTCTGTCTGTCTGCCCGTCTGTCTGTCTGTCTCCCTCCTCTCAAGTGTCTCTGTCTGTCTGTCTGTCTGTGTCTCTCTCTCTCTTGTCAAGTGTCTCTGTCTGTCTCTGTCTCTAACTGTCTGTCTGTCTCTCAGTTTTGCCTGTCTGTCTCTCCTCTCTTCTCAAGTGTCTCTGTCTGTCTGTCTCTCTTCTCAAGTGTCGCTTTCTGTCTGTCTGTCTGTCTGTCTGTCTCTCTCTCTCTCTCTGTTGTCGAGTCTCACGGTGAATACTGGGTGCTTTCGTGTCCCCCCCCCCCCCCCCCCCCCCCCTGAACACTGATACAGATGACAGGAGCTTCCAGTCAACATGTGTGACATTTGATCGCCTACGTGAATCTGGCAGCTAGGCAGTGTCAGACAACGCTACTGTTTCTGGATGAAATCCCATTCCACATAGGCCCGCGCAGTAAAATGCTATGGGTGTGTTTCGGCGCTGTTTCGTTTCACGGCATGTCACACGTGAAAACACTTGCGGAAGACGTTACACGTTGAGCCGTAGCTTCGCGCTGCCGACTGTTCGACTGTTGCACAAAACTAATTATCAGTGAGATCAGCCCGCTTATGTTGTGTGTGTGTGTGTGTGTGTGTGTGTGTGTGTGTGTGTGTGTGTGTGTGTGTGTGTGTGTGAATATTTCAATCAATTTTCGATTTCCGGAGTTCAAAGGTTAAGTGGCAATGAAAACAAATCGATCCCGAACGAAGTTTTTATTGTGTTTTTTTACAGTTTGAAACAGAGCTGTCCATTTCTCGTCTGCTGTTTCATTGTCAAGAGAATCAAGAGTCGCGTGTGTACTGTCGGTCTGCGCTGTTCACTGGCTCATGATCAGGAAAATGTAGGAAACATACTTCGCCAGACTAAAGCATGTCTTGAAATAAATTCACGTGCGAAACAGCTTTGAAACTTACTTGTGACCTAAGTACTGAAGAGTGAAAAAAAAAACCCACCCACAACACTCAATAACCATAATTATTGCAAGTTTTCGGTTTATGTATAAAGCCTTTTTATTAAGCATGAAGAATCATGGGCTTACTACGTGACAGCCTGAAGCACAGCGTTTTTATGCTGAAACTTGTTGAGGAAGTCTATCAGACAGGAAACACTTCGTTGCACGCCTGTTTCGGCGTGAAATAGTTCACGGCGACTTCCGTGTAACACAGCAGTTAAATGACAGTGAGCTTTCTGAAAGTTTTCCCCCCCCCCCCCCCCCCCCCCCCCCCCCACCCCCTAAAATTCACAACCTATTCTTCTAGACCAACCCATGGATACAGATTGTACCGTCTTAGCAGGAAAAATGGGCAGTTTCTAACTTTCACCATGCACGCGTTGTCTAAACCTTACGAGAGAAAAAGGTGGGTGGGTGGGTGGGTGAGTGGGGTGTGTGGGAGTTACTTTCTTTCCTTAATATAATTTCTCAACTGGATAGTGAAACATTGCAATTGTTCCTCTTCGTCCTTCTTCCTCCGTGTTTTCAATGATTCTATGGGGAAAACTGTATACAATATCGTATTTTTCAATGGTTCTATGGAGAAACTATACAATATCGTATTTTTCAATGATTCTGTGGGAAAACTGTATACACATGTCGTGTTTTTCAATGATTCTATGGGGAAACTGTATAAGATATCGTGTTTTTCAATGATTCTATGGGAAAACTGTATACAGTATCGTGTTTTTAATGATTCTATGGGAAAACTGTACACAATATTAACAGGCAAAAGAGAAAAGGGCCGGGAACAGATTTTTTCACTTTTAGTTCTTCTTTAGCAGTTTTTCTCTATTTTTCCCCCTTACAACAATATGTGAAAACTCTTGTAACACCATGTTAAAAAAAAAAAAAAAAACAGCCGCCAATGACTGATGTATGTGCCATTCAAAATGGATCGTTAAAGCGAATGCTTTCCTTGTTGGGATTGTGAATATATTGATGTAACATGTTTCACAGGAACATGGAGCCTCTAATGCAAGGTTGAAAATGCAACAACAACAACAACAACAACAAAGGACAGTTTCATCCATACCATCAGGGAGGACATAAAGGAGATCTCCAACAATAGGTTGGCAGTCGACAATCACATTCCTGGCAGCCAGTTAGGAGACTATCCGGATGCAACATTGCGAAACCAGTCGCGCTTCCTACCAGTCACAAGTGAGTTTGCAGAATATGAGCGAATCACGAAGCCTGAGACACAGACACAGACACACACAGAGATAAAGGCACACACACACACACACACACACACACACACACACACACACACACACACAATGTGCAAGTTGTTCTATTCCATAGGACAGAATGAGATCACGGATGGATGACTAAAGTCTGATCTGATATGACGTATGAAATATGGACCGGGTGAAAGTGAGGATGACGTTCACTTTCGGTTAAATTAAGGTGTTGGCAGCGTCAATGTGTGTGTGTGTGCGTGTGTGTGTGTGTGTGTGTGTGTGTGTGTGTGTGTGTGTGTGTGTGTGTGTGTGTGTGTGTGTGAGAGAGAGAGGGAGGGAGGGGGGAGGTAAAACGTACCGCAGATGGCTAGGAGAGGCACATCACAAGTGGAGAGAGAGAGAGAGAGAGAGAGAGAGAGGAGGGAGGAGGGAGGGAGGGGGGGGGGGGTTTTAAAACGTACCGCGGATGGCTAGGAGAGGCACATCACAAGTGGAGAGAGAGAGAGAGAGAGAGAGAGAGAGAGAGAGAGAGAGAGAGAGAGATGGTGTAAAACGTACTGCAGACAGCTAGAGAGAGGCACATCACAAGTGAAGAGAGAGAGAGAGAGAGAGAGAGAGAGAGAGAGAGAGAGAGAGAGAGGGCGTAAAACGTACTGCAGACAGCTAGGAGAGGCACATCACAAGTGAAGAGAGAGAGAGAGAGAGAGAGAGAGAGAGAGGGTGTAAAACGTACTGCAGGAAAGGCACATCACAAGTGAAAAGGGGACGATTGAAAGAAAAGTGAAAGAAAGAAACAAGTAGAAAGACAGAAGAGAGAACATTACTATCACAACAGATAGGGGCTATCAACTGTTTAAAAAAAAAAAAAAGAAATAAAAATGAGAGCCTACAGCGTTTTGTTGAGGGCAGAGCGATTGTATTGGTCATTGTCTGTGAGTTTGTTTCTGATAATCAGTTATTCCACGGTGCTCGTTTTTTTTTTTTTTTTTTTTTTTTTTTTTTTTTTTTTTTTTTTTTTTTTTTTTTTCCTTTTTAATTCTTAATTCAAAGAAGGGTCGGGGTTTCAATTTCTTTTCAAATGTTTCTTCACATTGAGAATGGTTTCTACCTGTCTGTCTGCTGCTGCCTGTCTGTCTGTTTGTCTGTTTGTCTGTCTGTCTGCCTTCCTGCCCTGTCCTGCCTGCCTGCCTGCCTGCCTGCCTGCTCCTGCCTCTCTCTCTCTCTCTCTCTCTCTCTCTCTCTCTCTCTCTCTCTCTCTCGGCTCTCTCTCTCTCTCTCTCAAACTTATTTCCATTCAATAGCAGTCTATCAATCTGTTGTTGCATAAACGAATCCTTATTTGGGAAAACACTCACAACACTGATGCTGTGATAGCAATCAGCATTTCAAGTATAATACCGGAGAGAAGTGAATGTCGTGCTGCACTCTTCACAGTGTTTTGTGGTCATATTGTCACTACGCTCTTCTCGTCACTTTGCAGTGATGTTGTCATCACCTTCATGTCGTCATTTTGTAGTGATGTTGTCATCACCTTCGTGTCGTCATTTTGTAGTGATGTTGTCATCACCTTCATGTCGTCATTTTGTAGTGATGTTGTGTCATCACCTTCGTGTCGTCATTTTATAGTCGTCACAGCACTCGTTCATCCAGCTCATGATAATTATCGTAAGTGCACCAATACTGTCATCTTGCAATCATCTCTTAAGTACCCTTCACATACATTTTGTGATCATATTTTCACTACACCTATAATCACTTTGTAATCGCATTGTCACTTCACTCATCCAGTAATTTTACAATACATCACCGATACTTATACAGTCATTTTTGAATCGTGGTGCCGATATTCATAAAGTCGCTTTGGAGTCTCATCATCTAAAGCATACTGTCGTTTTACAAACATACACATATATAAAAAGTAAATTCGTATCACCAATTTTGTATTTGCACTATCAGCAAACTGATATTTTCGTTTTTGTAAGCAGTTTATTTGAAAACTGATGCAAGGATCTTTTGTAATCATTGATAAGTGAACTCATACAAAGCCATTTTCACAATCAATCTTTTTTTTTTAAATATCGTCAATATGCGATCAGGTTCCCAGAAAACACGCGCAATCATTTTGCAACCATTTTTCTAGAAAACACACACTGTCATTTTGTGATTATACTGTTTGAAAGCCAGACACAGCCACTTTGATCTTACACTGTAAAAAGATCAATACACTGTCAATTTCTCATCATAGACGATTAGGCAACTCATAGTCATTTGGTAATCGTACTGTTCGGAAACTCGTACATTCGTTTGGTCATCAGTCTTGGGAGACCCATGCACGGTCAGTTGGCAGTGAGGTCTGTATCACACCTCATGCACCGGCACCATGGAATCAGTTGGTTGAAAAGAGTCACAAGGTCGTTCCTTAGTCATGTCCTTAGGAAAGCGAACGCACAATCTGTTGGGATCTTACTGTTTGAAACGTCACACGCAGTCATTTTGTACTCACACACTGTCAGAAAACACATACGCAATGATCGTACCTTTAGAGAACCCATACACGGTCATTTTATAGTCATACCGTTAACAAATACAGTCATTTCCTAGTCATATTGTCCACAGATAGAGTCATTTTATAGTCATACTGTCCAAAATCAAACAAACAAACAAACAAAAAGGAAAAAAAAACAAACAACCCAAACCAACCAACCTCCAAGCAGTCCTTCTGAATCATGGGTTAAAAACTGAAACATAATTATAATTTCATAGTCGCACTGTCAAAACGCTTGACCATCCTTTTCTTCATCATGCAGTCAGATGACTGATGCAAGCTCTTAGTAGGCTAGTCATATTGCTATAAGTACACATGCACAGACATGCTGATATCATACAATCAGAAATGCACAGTCATGCTGATATCATGCAATCAGAAACTCTCACACACAATCATGGTATAATCATAGCGTCCGTATGAGTAGCCAGCGCTTGACGCACGGTCGAATTAAAAGGCTCTCTAAATCAAAACGAAAAAAACTTCCTCTGTCTCTCTGACTGCTCCCTTCCCGCTTTGGACTCCATTGCAGACCGTAACTTCAAGCACCCTCTCAACTTCTGAATTTGCTTCAACTGTACACCTCTCTGAAATCTGATGGAAACAACAGATTTTTAAATGCAATTAATAGCGCGAACCGCCAAAGAAAACGTAGACAAACGAATCACAAGACCAATTGTCTTGGTTGTGTCTACGTTTTCTTGGCGGTTCACGATTAATGACATTACAATTTGTTCAGAGTTCCGCCTGCAGTTGCCTCACCCTGCAGCTGGAAACAACAGAGTTTTGCACGGGTACCAAGTCCTGTCGGCATGCGAGGCAATGAGGTGGTTGGTTAATCAGCTAGCAAAGAATGCCACAAACCAAGAGTCCAACCGATTCTCTATTCCTCTGAAAGCCAAAGCTCTGTCTTATGTCAAAGACCTCTAGCAAGAAGAATGGAACGCGCAGACGGAGAGCCGATTTTCAAATCCATCCAAAGCTTCGGGACTTTTACCACGTTCCACTGGTTTCCGCACAGAAGAAACGGTTTTGTGCCGATCGCATCACACTGGCCACTCCTTTCACCCCAGTCGTGTTTTCTGAAAAGGCGAAGAAGCTCCGCGGTACAGTCCATTCCATATGACGTCCCACTCACCACAGAACGCGTTCTTACAGAATGGTGGAACTCACGTGACATCAGACATAAGCATGACATTATGAAAAGTTGCTCTGAAAAGTCCCACCTAATGGAACATTTGTGTTCCTGAAAGAGATCAGTCTGATTTTTTTTTTCTTACCGCAATGTCAATGTTTTTCTTTTTCTTTCTTTCTTTTTTTTTTTTTTTTTTTTTTTTTTTTTTGACTTTTATGGGTGTGATTTAAAAAAAAAAAAAACAACTTTTGTGTCGATTGGGACTACGACGAGGTGGCAGCTCTGATATGGCCGTTCGCGGTCGGCTGGGCAAAGAAACAAAAAGAAGGAAAAGAGATGAACATGAAGACGAACATGCCACCCGTTTAAAAATCTGAAAATCCGGAATTCAAATCTGACTCGAGGCTGCGTTTTTAGCTCCCCTTAGTCCTGTTGACCCCGGTGTAAGACTTCCTCTTTGGGATGAGACAATGAGGTCCCCTTTGCAAGAGTTCAAAGTTCACCAGAGAGCAAGAGTTTTTCCCCTTGGAAAAGTCAGCACAAAAATCAGTTTTCAAGCAGGAATAAAACCATACACGAAGAAGAAGAAGAAAAGAAGTGGCCTGTGCTGCGGCTACACGGCCTCCCAGGATGGAGACAGCCTACATTTCGCTGAGAGCAAAATATAGACACGTGATACATGACAGTGACATGAATTTCTGCTGTCCTTTTCTGTAACGAGGCTGTTTCTCAATTCATACAGTAATTTTGTATCCGTGCTTGTAGAAAATTCATGGTATCTTTTAATCACTTCAGTCAACAAATTTACATCATCATTTTGTGATTTTATATAACAACATTTCTCGTAGGTTGTTTTTTTTTTTTGTTGTTGTTTTTTTTCTATCTTTGTCAGTGTTAAACAGTCATTGTTGAACATACTGTCGGCAAATTTACAGAGACAAGTCGTTTCAGATTCATACTGTCAGGAGATGTTTCATGTTTTCTTGCAGCATGGTGACAGCCGTTATGCTGTCGTGACGTTACACACATTGCAAGCAGTCGTTCTTGTGATTTATTAGTTACCACATTCACGTAGTAATCTTTTTTTTTAATCTGTTGTAACCAAATTCATTCTGTGTTTCATTTTTTTTTTCCTTTTTCTTGCGTTATCAGATCATAACTAAATTTACTCAGTCATTTCGAAACACTATTTTACTAACTTTCCATAGTCGTTTCGTAAACATTCTGTCAGAAAACTTTAATTTTTTTTTTTTATTGGTCATATTGTTGCTACATTTACACCGTCCTGTATCTGTTTGAGCAAAAAGTGATTGACGCAGTTAAAAAAATTCCTTCAAACTTATGCATGATGGCACTAATATGTATGAACACACGCACATTACTGCGCGCTGATTAACACACACACACACACACACACACACACACACACAGCCGTGAAACAACAAATCACACAGTCGTTTCATTACCTTTGACCAAATTCATACAGTCATCTTAGTTAACATAATGTCAGCGAATCATTTTGTAATCATATGGCAGATAAACTCAGACTTTGGAATTGGCTTGTAGCGTATAGGTGTATAGCTTACACTATCGCGTATAGCTTTATAGGCGAGCAGCTTATACTATAGTGTGTAAACTCGTTGGATGATTTTATAATCACAGTGATAGTACATTTTTTTAAGTATTCTGTCATAATAAACAATTTTGTAATCGTAGGGCATTTCAGACTGATAGCACATTGATGATATCACACTCAGGCAAACACACACACACACACACACACACACACGCACGCACGCACGCGCGCACGCACGCGCACACACACACACATGCAAACGTACACACACACACATACACGCGCGCGCAGGCACACATATACATTAGCAAGCGCGCGCGCCCGCAAACACACACATACACACGCACGTACGCATGCATGCACGCAAGCACTGACGCTCGCGTGCACGCGCTTACACACTCTCTCTCTCTCTCTCTCTCTCTCTCTCTCTCTCTCTCTGACAGAAAGACAGACAGACAAAGGCAGTGCACATAAGCGCAGAGAGAGAGAGAGAGACAGACAGACAGACAGACAGACAGACACAGAGAGAGACGGAGAGACAGAGAGAGATAGAGACATAGACAGCGACAGAGAAAGTAAAAGACAGACAGACAGCACAGAAAGACAGACAGAGAGAGAGACAGACAGACAGACAGCACACACACACAGACATACAGACAACGACGGAAACTAATAAGGAAGCAAAAACTACGCTAGCTTGTTGCTCTTTCAGATCTTGAAGTTTTGGACAATATCGTGTTCATTCGAAAATAAACCTTTTTATATCTTTTAAAGGAAAAAACGGGAAAGAAAAAGAATGGGAGAAAAAGTTCGTTTCTTCATTTTTTTTTTCTTATTATTTTGTTATTTTTTTAAGCACCACGATTACACCATGCATCAGATTCATTTGTCTGACCAACATTCTGCTCCCTGTTGAGATGACAAAGACGGACACAGACTTTGTTGTTGTTTGTTGTTGTTGTTGACAAGTTTTAGTCACAAATGCACACATACCATGCTGGTTCTTTACAGGCTTGAGTCACAAAGACATGTATATACATATACATACCAGCAGAACCAATAGTCGCCCAGGAAAGAAAGGACAGCAGCAGCAGCAGCAACGTAAGGGGGGAGACAGAAGACGTGAAGGACAGAAGTTTTACCTCCTGACCAATTTCCTCACCCAGTCTGCTGGCTCTCTCTTTCTCTCTCTCTTTCCTTTCTCTCTCTCTCTCTCTCTCTCTCCTCTCTCTTTCCCAGGGGTCCACTCTACCCAGAAGCAACCCTACCTCCCCATCAAAAAGCGGACTTCTGACTGGCTGAGCCCCGGCCCTCAGACCCAAGACGATTGGTCCGCAGACGCCGGCAACGCACGCGCATGAGCTGAGTCGTGTAGCTAGCTGGCCGTCTTGTTTCCCAAGTGTTCTCTCTCTCGCCGCGAGACTTTACCCTAAGATATTCATAGATAGGTGGTGGTGGTGGTTGTGACGTCTTGGGCTAGTACGCGACGGTGATTGGTGAGGGGGTAGGGGAGGGGGAGGGGGGGAGGGGAGGGGGAAGGAGCGGGGTGGGGGGGGTGGGGGGGTGGGGGAGGATTGACATGCTTCTCTGATGGTTCTTCTCGGCTGTTTTGACAGTAGGCACGGCTTGTTTTGGAGGATTTGTTGATGTATGGTTATAAATCTGCGAGATACGAGTCCCTGCGGATGGGGGGGGGGGGGGGGGGGGGGGGGCGGGGCGGGCGGTACGGAGTCGCGGACGGGGGGGATGGCGATGCAGGGGGGGGCGGGGGGGGGGGAGGGGGGGGGGGTTAGCGAGGAGAAGAAACCCGAACGTAAGCAGAAACAAACAATGAATAAAAGATGGAATGAATATAAGAGGGCAGACACATATAAACAAGCGTATTAGTCGTTGCCTTTCTGTGTTCTGCTGCCCGAAACGATATCCTATCCCTTGACCATCACATTACATGCCAGAACACGCTAATCGAAGCTATCACATCAGCCATATTGAAAAATGCAGAAGTTCTGAGATCAATCTTTTTACTGAATGACACATCCAATCCATTTTCTTTCTTTCTTTTTTTTTTTTTTTTTTTTTTGTTTGGGGGGCTGTTGTGCCTTATCTGGAAAAAAAATGTGTGGAATATTTCCATGATTGAAACATTGTGAAAAAAATCTTTTTTCTTCAAAACTGGAGCTGTCTTTCTCTTCTCAATGGCTCGCATTATAAACATCTCCTAATAATGTGAAAGGCTTAAGAACGATGTCTACTGGCTGGTTAATAGGTCTGGTAAATGTGTTTACGTTTCCTGATTTATAGTGCTCTTCCCTCTAGATATTGAAAAAAAAAAAAAAAACAGAGAGAGAGAGAGAGAGAGAGAGAGAGAGAGAGAGAGAGACAGACAGACAGACAGACAGAGAAGGTTAAAGCAAATTCGGTATATAGCATATAACTCCATGGTTAAACTTAAAGTCAGTAATAAATTTAGTGCTATACATGAGAAGAAAATGTTTTACAAAATAAAGCAAATTCGGTATATAGCATATAACTCCATGGTTAAACTAAAGTCAGTAACTAAATTTAGTGCTATAATCTTGTATGATGAAGAGAAAATATTTTACAAAAAAAATAAATCACTGGTTGGAAAAAAAAAACTTGTGCAGAAATTGACAGCTGACGAATATAAGAACATAAACAGGATTATTGGGCTGCTAAACCAACAAATCACAAAACGAACACAGCACGTTTCGACCTATGAGTCTTCTCTGAGAGGGCGGATAACATTCAAAACAATAACAACGATCAATTTTCGACCTATAGGTCTTCTTCTGGCAGGACGAACGCCATTCATAACACTGAAAACAAGGGACGAACAGTCGTTTAATTCTTCGATCTGAGTGCAACAATTGGTCTGAGAAGAAACGATACTGTCTTGAAATGTCTTCTTTTTCTGTTGGTTGGTTGGTTGGTTAGTTGGTTGGTTGGTTAATTGGTTGGTTGGTTAGTTGGATAATTGGTTGGTTAGTTGGTTGGTTGGCTGATTAGTTGGTTGGTTGATCAGTTGGTTGTTTGGTTAGTTGTATGGTTGATTCGTTGGTCAACCCATTTTTCTGTTACTCGGAGTCATACCAGCGAACAGGGTGAGCAAAACACCTTGAGGAACCCCACCTGAGCCTCCAGGCAAACTGCCAGCAACCCAACATTCAAACGCCAATGCCAACTCCCCAAACAAGGTCGAAGTCACCAAAGCCATCAGCTCCCTCAAAAACAGGAAAAGCAACAGGCCCGGATAGTGCACCACCTGAAGCACTTGAGGCCCATGTGAATGCATCGACTGACATGCTGTATCCATTCTTACAGTACAGAACGTCTGGGGTGAAAGAAAGAAGTGCCAGATGAATGGAATGGCATCTGGTAAAACTACCAAAGAAAGGTGATCTGTCCTACCGGCAACCAGTGGAGAGATGACATGCTGCTGTGTCATCAAATCCCAGCAAGATTCTGACAAGAATAACGCTTGCGAGACTGAAGAGAAAGCCCTTGATCAACGACTTCGAGAAGAACAGGCAGGCTTTTGAGAAGAGACCAGATAGCAACACCGCGAATTGTTAACATTTGTCTCTCTGGTTTGTTTGGCTGGCTGAGAAGGCAAAATTGCACTGGGTGTGCCCGTCAATGACATCTGACATCTGCCCACGAAAACGGCGGGGTTACTCTCGTTGAACTCGAGCTCTAACACTGATTACCTCCCTTGCACATTTCTGAACATCGTCTATTTAATCATTCGACATTATCAGTCAAACTGGCTCGTTAGCAGAGGGCGTTTCCATGTTGTCCTACTATGCTCGTCGTTGATGTCTATTGTTGAACGGGTTGCCAACTGACGTCGATTGTCGAAAATCAGTCGATAAATCACCCGTACTACCTCGTGCGGTAATAGTAAGACCACAACCACAAATGTGGTAGCTGCCTGGTGTTTTTTTCTGGGTGTGTGTGAACGCTGGTTGATGTTTGCCTCTTTTGTTATCTGAAACAAGGGAGAGAGATAATGTGTTGCTTATAGCCCGCCTGATCGCAAAGGGCCATATCAAGGCTGTCACCGCGTTGAAGTCAACTCACAAGTCATTAAAAAAAAAAAAAAAAAGAAAAAAAGAAAAGAAAAAAAAAAAGACAATCATTCACACGACCCTTTAAAATACGCCTTTTAAAAAATACATCGGAAATTTCGTTAAAAAAAATCTTTCTTCCGTAAAATTTCCGACCAGATGAAAAGTATTGATCTGTTTCAGGACGAAATAAGGACAGATAAAGATTCTGAGTTCGATTTTGATGATGATTGATACCGAGGTATAAATCTGAATTCTTACCCTTTCCTTTGTTCAACGTCCAGCTAATGTGCCTCGCTGTTATGAGATATTAGGTTGAAGTGCTTGTTCTGTCATCAGATACCAGGTTAATGTGCCTGTTATATCATTAGATATCAGGGTGAAAGTGCCTGTTATGTCGTCTGATTTTAGGGTAATGTGCCTTTTCTTGTCATCATATTCATGTATAATACGTCCTTTCTCTTGTCATGTATCAAGTTTAAAGTGCCCTTTCTTTTATCAAATGTGGGGTAAATTTACTCTTTCTGTTGCTAGATATGGGATGAATGAACTCTTTCTGTAGTCCAGCCTCAGGTTAATATGCTTTTTCTCTGGTTAGATATTAGGTTAATGTGGTATTCTGTCATTCCATTTTGGCCTTATATGCCCTTTCTGTTTCCTGATATCAGGCAAATGTGCCCTATAAATTACGAGGTGCTAAGTTAATGTGCCATTTCTGTTCTTATATCTTGGGTTTATATGCCCTTTTCCATTGTCAAATTTCAAGTAAATATGCTCTCTTAACTGTCATCCAAGGTAGATGTACCCTGTATATTGTCGTATATTAGGTAAAAGTACCCGATCTGGAGTCTAGCATCACGCTAATGTGTCCTTTCACTTGTCAGACATGGAGTCAATGCACCTTTCTCTCTGGCTAAATCTAAGGTGTGAAGGTGCCCTTCTGAGGTCTGATATCAAATAAACATGCCCTTGTTTGTTGTCAAATCTCGGTCTGATGAGCCCCTTATTAGATATCAGGTTAATATATCCACCCCTGCTGTCAGACGTCAGGTTAATGCTCCCTTTCTGTTGTCAGGTTAATCCATTGTTTGTGTCAGATATGAGGTTAATATGCTCTTTCTGTCGTCAGACATCAGGTTAATGCGCCCTTTCTTTGTTGCTAGGTATTTGGTCAACGTATCCTCTGTGATGTCAAGATACGAGAATGATCTGCTCTTACGGTTGTCAGTTGTGGGGTTAATGCGTCCTTTTCTATTGTGAGGCAGTAGGTTAACGTACACTTCCTGAGTCCAACATGATGTTAATGTGCCATTTCTGTTGTCGGCTTTCAGATTATTGCGCCCTTTTAGTTGTCAGATGTCAGGTTAATGCACCCTTTTTAGTCGTCTGATGTCAGGTTAATGCGCCCTTTTAGTTGTCTGATGTCAGGCTAATGCACCCTTTTAGTTGTCTGATGTCAGGTTAATGCACCCCTTTTAGTTGTCTGATGTCAGGTTAATGCACCCTTTAAGTTGTCTGATGTCAGGTTAATGCACCCTTTTAGTTGTCTGATGTCAGGTTAATGCACCCTTTTAGTTGTCTGATGTCAGGTTAATACACCCTTTCTGTAGTCAGATATCAGGTTAACGCACCCTTTTAGTTGTCTGATGTCAGGTTAATGCACCCTTTCTGTTGTCAGATATCAGGTTAACGCACCCTCTTAGTTGTCTGATGTCAGGTTAATGCGCCCTTTTAGTTGTCTGATGTGCTCTTTCCATTGTCCAACGTCAAGTTACTGAGCGCTTTTTTTTTTTTTTATTGTCCTGTATCAGGCCCCACGTCTCCAATATATAGTGCCAGATTCTTCATCTCACGATAAGATGATGCTCAGTTCACATCGGTCCCTAACCCTACTAGTAACAAACTTAAGAGAGTACGTTGATGACCTTTCTCTTTGACCTTGACAGCCGGCCTTGACCTTGACTACTGGCCCCTCCTAGATGACGATCGAAGCTGCTGGTTCATTTGGCAGAAACACATGATCTGCGTCTTTCAGTGTAATCAGCCAAGCTGATCAGCCTTCTGAAGATAAACGAATCTCTCTGTCAGGAGGCAGAAATCTTCGCTGGAGCTCTGAGCGTTATTCGATCTCACTCGGGGTTTATTTCTGTTCGGGAACACCACGCGTTGCTCTTCTTTCTAACGTATTTCGAAATATGTATAGGCTCCTTCATGAACTGAGAGATTTAGACGAATGTCTGTCGGGAGTTTTGTAATTTCATCCTCTCACTGATTTTGAAACCTCTCAGACCTTAGAATTACTGTACATGCTGTGTGTGTGTGTGTGTGTGTGTGTGTGTGTGTGTGTGTGTGTGTTGTGTGTGTGTGTGTGTTGTGTCGTGTGTGTGTGTGTGTGTGTGTGTGTGTGTGTGTGTGTGTGTGTGTGTGTCTCTGTGTGTGTGTGTGTGTGTGTAAGTGTGTGTGTGTGTGTGTGTGTGTGCTTGCGTGCGTGCATGCGTG